>JAJEKB010020433.1:380954-397941 GCA_022393335.1 Macrotrachela quadricornifera | reverse complement strand
TACCTCCTATACCTCCTATATCGCCTATATCTCCTATACCTCCTATATCTCCTATATCTCCTATATCTTATATAAGCCGTCCACCTATACCCACTATAGGCCCTTAAGACACATACCCTCTGTCCGCGTTTTGGCTTGTGTTTCTCTTTCCATGGCACCCTCAGCGAGAGAGATGCCCATTAAGTGCCCCTCTCGTGTTTCCGTGGCACCGTCATAGAGAGACACGCCCTCTCTCTCCGTTTCCGCGGCACCCTCAGCGAGAGAGATGCCCATTGAGTGTCCCTCTCGTGTTTCCGTGGCACCCTCATAGACAGACACGCCCTCTCTCTCCGTTTCCGCGGCACCCTCAGCGAGAGAGATGCCCATTGAGTGTCCTCTTGTGTGTCCGTGGCACCCTCATCGAGTGACACGCCCTCCGTCTATGTTTCCCTCCTATATCTCCTATATCTCCTATATCTGCTACGTTTTACTCTCTTAGCATTTAATCGAGTTTCCGGGGATATTCTCCAAACGCATCATATGCGACAAGGATTAAAACCATTCCATGTTATTTCAAAGCCACTGAAAACAGTCACACATGTTGAGGATCGAAAATGGCTTGCAAATTTCGTTGCTGACTGGACCGAGGAAGATTTCCTACATATGGCGCCGTCGGATGAGTTTTATATCTATGTGATAAGAAAACCAAACCATCAAAATGACAGAATTTGGGCAAAATCTGTCGAAGACATCACCTATGATGAAAGGTACCGTGAAATGGTTCAGAACGCAAAATGCATTGGAATTTTCGTTATGTTCACTGCAAAGAAACTTCTTTGGGTTTTGAAAGGCGATGGTCAATCGTGGAATGGCGCCTATTTTCGTGACATTATTCTGGAGAAACATGTGATTCCATTTTTGCATAACCCAGTCAATGTTGTTGATACAGATGAAGTCATATTGCTTCACGATAAGGCACCCTGTATGCAAGCTAATGCAACACAACATTTTCTGGAAGATGAAGGAGTGCATTTCTGGGGCAATTCGATTTGGCCTGGCAATAGTCCTGACATGAATCCTGCAGAGAACATCGGTGCAATTATCAAAGATAGAGTTGAAGAGCTGATGGCAAGTGAAGATCCTCAAGATACATACAATTATGACGCTCTCAAAACTAACCTTGAGAGTGTCCTTGAGGACCTAGAAAACGACACAGATCTTTTAGTTGATTTGCTGTGCTCCATGAGAAAAAGATTTGACGCTCTCGCAGCTGTCAGAGGAGGTCATACCAATTTCTAAAGTTATAAAATTTACTGTTAAGCAGTTTATATCCTCAATAAATCAGAAACTTCATGATATATTCGAATAGGTGAATGGAATGATGGTTCTTGTATACATTCTAAATTAGAGGATATATGGTACTCTGGTACATATGGCATAAGCTCTTTTGATTATGTAATAGACAACACCTGATTCGATCGTACAGGTTGATGTAGAAGTTTACGGGCTACGATTTGGTATAAAATTGTTGATGAAACCATTTGATCTATAGGTAGAACCAAGGGGGCGTAAAGGTTTTGAACCACCCTGTATATATAAGAAAAATATAAAACTAATACTTTTTTTATATTAAAAAACTAAAATTTAGCGGTAAAAGTGGAAATTCTGCTTATAACTTAAAAAATTCATAACTCTTTCTAGAAGCAACTTCCGCACGAACCAAGCTAGGATATATCATACCTAGGTATGTCCTATCGAACTATGAAACCCCCAGTCGAAAAGCTTTTTAGCACCTCGGGTGGTTTCCTCGTTAGATAAACGATAAAATCTTGAATTTACTTTCAAAAGATGCGGCGTGAAAAGGTCTACAAGTCTTGTATGATTGAATTCCTTTTACTTGCTCTAATGGGTTTTGATACATCAAAATGAACAGCTCACATGGCAGTGTTACTTCCTATTTTACACAAAATATTTCAAGCAGTTTTTTGATTCGCTATAGGACTTGATCTCTGCCAGTTTTGTAGAGCTTCCAGCAATATATCTACTCTAAAAAACTCAATATACCATATTGTTTTCAACCCAAGATATAGGCAGAATAAGAAAGTCTTCCAACATTTTCAGTACGATGGGAAGTGATACTGCTATGTAAGTTGTTAATTTTGAGTAGAAGAAAAACTACTAGAACAGGTAAAAAGAAACTCGATCATATACGTTTTGTAGAACTTTTCACGACACATGTTTTGGAAAAGAAATCAAGGTTTTATCATTTACTTAAGTCAAGGTATATGTGAAATAAGAACATGTTACAGCATGAAAAAACTCTAATAAACACGAATGTCATTTTTGTTCTAATACACTTTTAACAATTTAAACTACATTTGATGTTCAATGTAAATACACCAAAACATGCAGCACACTCCGGGCTTTCTTCCTATGTATAGTACGTTAATAAATTAAAAACGTATAGTAACAAGTAACGCTCGTCGCTACGACTCGCTTAACCCTCGACTGAATCCATCTAATCATTATCTCTCACTGTTTCCTGGATTCTGTTCTGAGAACTATGCTGGATACGCTTGCACATATACGCACATCGCTAGTGACGACTATTCTATAAGAAGATCGAGTCTTTAATTTCCCTGTTAAGACTTTCGTATGAGAACGTAAAGCACAAAGCGCAATCGATATCGTCGGCGTCTCTAAGGGCTTCCACACCTGGTTGCTCGATTTTCCATATGAGATGATCACAGACCCACGTATCGCTTCATTTTCTTGCTCAAAAATCGTTTAGAGGTAATGAAAAAACAAATAAAAATGATACAGGGCAGTGGCTAGCTGCTGTCGTGTTTGACTAATGGTTCCCAGAACATCATCCTCTTGTATTAACAAGGACGCATAGGCGGTATAGCAGCACTACAAGAGGTAGTGATTCCTTTTCCTAAAAAAAGTTGGTGACGCAATCAAAATGTCTTGCTTCCTCTGATTCTCATGTTTATTAGTTATACGAAGGGAAAATCGTCAGAAAATCAGCAGTCAGAAGCGCATCGCTGCCAATAAGTGCAGCGATTGCTTCTCCTAAAAAACGTTTCTGCGCTCTCCACATACGAACATTGATTTATGATTGGCTTATTTCAGAAAACGCAGTTATAAAGAAGAAATCTCGACAAAAATTTCTGAAAGAATAGATTTTGTTGTGGACTTATACTAAATAGCTTTGTCTTCCCGATCTTGCTATAAGATCTGCATTAGATTGGAATATTTTAATAATGGAACCTTGATGAAGTGTTCCCAAGAGACATGTTCGATCTCATACCAATCTATTCTCAGGCATAGCTACAGCTGCCTTCAGAAAAGAGCGGCTAGTTATTCGTCGGCGTTCCTTCAGGCGTCGCTCGCGACTAGCTGCAGCCATGTTCAAGTCTACTTCCACATAATTTCATTCTCCTTATGCATAACCAAATCATTAATATTTCGCTAACCCCGAAACAATTACAGGATTTACAGTGGAAGAACACTCGATAGGAAACCTAAAATAAGAAGGCAAATGCACATATATCTATAACCAGGATGCATTATGTCCACGTTAACGAAACGTCCCTTGAATCCTCATTGTTTTTCTCTACAAATAACATTTATTGAAATGCATGAGATCTTAAAAATCTGATTGAACAAGGAATGCACCAACAAAATACTGATCGTCTTAAAGGCCAAATTCTTACAATTAGATCGAACGAAAGCTAGGTTTTGAAAAACGTTTCAATAGCTGAAATTTCAAACAGACACAATCTGATTGCTCTAAAGCCCCATAGCCGAAATCCCTGTTTCGCTGAATTTCCAGCCTCAAAGAATCTCATTGGTCAAAAGACCGATATCGAAAACCGCTGACTGGCTGAAATTCCAAGCTGAAAGGATCTTATTGGTTGAAAGACTGATATCGAAAAACCCTGATTGACCGAATTTTAAAGCTTAAAGAGTATGATTGATCAAAAGTCCAATATCAAAAATCCATGATTTGCTGGATTTCCATGGTGAAAAAATCAGATTGGTTGAAAGTCCGATATAGAAAACATCTGATCGATTGGAACTATAGGCTGAAAAACCCTGATTGGTGGAAAACCTCAAATCGAAAACTTATTTAAGCGGATGTTTTTTTGACCTTGATGTTCTTTTGATCCGACGACAAGCAAGCAAGCAAGCACACTATTTTTTTTCATATGACCCTCCATTCAGTCGATGAAATAATAATGGAAAAATTAAAGCAGCTCTCATTATATTTCGCTAACATAGACAAAGACAACAGCATAATTTTGATTTTCTACAAAAAGTTGATGATACGATAGAACAAAGAAAAAATATCAAGAAAAACTTTTTTATATTTAAACTTTTATATAGTTAAATATATAACAGCGTCCGACATGAGTCAAGTTTTAGATGGCCCGACTTGTCTAGTTTTTGATCCGATCCGACCAGAGATTAAAGGTAGTTTATAGGCAATGAAAATGAACTTTTTTCAGGAATTAAGGATCTTTTAATGGCGTTAGTGCGAGGTCTTGCAATATTCAAAGTAGTGAAAGCATTATCTCACCTAGCATTGCTGTTTATATCATTTAAAGTTCGAGATCGGTACGTTTTTTTTGTGATCTGATCCGTTTCACCCGACCCAACCTTGGAAGTATCTTTAGTGACCCCATCTGAGGCCTGACCTGACCCGTGTCGGACACTGATATATAACTACTTGAATCCGAAAGCCAATTGACTGAAACAGTTAATGAACAAAATTGTGGGCCAAGGAAATCTGACTGGCTGATTTGCCCCTCCCTCTTGAAAACCCATTGGTTGCAATCGCAATGTCAAAAAACCTTATTGGTCGAAATTGTGACCAAAAATACCCTTACTGGGCCAAATTGCAGGCTAAATAAATCTGATTGGCTAATTTGCCTCCCCCCTTGAAATCCTATTGGTTGAAAGCGTAATATCGAAGTCACCTAAGGGTTCATCTTTAAGCCGATATTCTTCTAAATCTGATGTTCTTTTGACCCTGACACAAACATACATATACGCACACAAGCTAATTTTTTTTGTGTGACCCTTCTTTCAGTCGAGGGAAAAAAAGAATTTATGTCAAAAACTAGACAGCTTTTTCTTACTCGACTTTTTGAGAAAGCCACAGAAGACTTTGCTCAGTTTTGTACGCTATTTCGAATGAGATGTTGCCCAAAAAGACTGAGCGAAATATAGACAAAATACTGAAGATTTTTTTTTCTTAAGTTTTTCAGACTCCTTCATTGTTTCAATGCCTGTAACTTCATGGCATTACGTGATAGAAGTCTAAAAAAAATTTCATGATTTCAATTTTGTGTGAAAAATTGATTCATGAAAAAAGTATATTCCCTCGACTGTAGAGAGGGTAATGTGAAAAAAAACTGTTTGTTTGTTTGTGGGTTTGTGTCAGGGTCAAAGGTCAAAAAAACATTATTAGCACTAAAAAAAGTATTGTTGTAAAAATCAGCCAATCAGGGGTTTTCAATATCGGACTATCAGCCAATCAGATTTTTTCATAGCTCCCGCGGCTGTAGAGTGGGTCATATGAAAAAAAATATTTTGTGTGTGTGTGGGTTTGTGTCAGGGCCAAAAAAACATCCGTTGGAGACCTTCTCAGTGGTCAAAATGATAACATATCAATAAGAAGAGACGTTTATCGCTTCGACTCATATATCCCTACATTGTGGAAGGTAGAGGTATTTTTCGTATGTACCTATGTCGTAAGGGTTGCTCTAGCAGCATTATGCCGATAAGGAATAAAAACTTCTGTGCTTAAATTGTAACATTCGAAAAAACTACCCGGTCTTTTGTAAAATAATCGTTTGAAATGAAACGTATTTTCTATTAAAAACTCATATACTATTATAAGTACTAGCAATTAGATTCAAAATTTTCTAAATTTTTCTATGAGAGATGAAGAACGTTAGAATCATTGAGAAAAACGCAGTTGCGTTTCTATATATAGATTATCCAGTCTTTCTATTTCGACGAATTGCGATTTGCTTGGTTTGGTTAATAAAACTTTGTAATCGAAACGTCTTAAAATAATTAAATCGGCTAAACGTTTCACACGTGACAATGATACATAAATTGCGGCAATATCATCAGTTCCATTTGGTTGTTTTAAATTAATCACAACATTATTTAAAGTTTGGCCTTGACTTTTATGCGTTGTAATAGAATATGCAGGCACAAATGATAATGCACGGGGCTTAATTGACAAGTAACGTGAATCGTTTTGACTCATTTAACCCTCGACTGTGCGAAAGAGAGAAGTATTTTTTTGCATATGCCGATGTCGGAGGAATTGATCCAGCAGCTGTATAGGAATAAGCAATACAAATCTCTCATATGATGCAATACATTAATTTCCAGGAAGATTATATGTTTTTGGACATCAACTCAATTTCCGGAAAGTGAATGCAGTTTCCCCAGGGAACATGCTAGGGTAAATAAGAACAGTTTCCTCAGTGGACATAGTAGGGGTGGGCTGAGGACAGTTTCCTTAGTGGAAATAATGGGCATAATAAGCATAATGGGGGGTAATCGTCATAATCTGCCTAATAGGCATAGTGGACGTAATGGGTCTTTTCTGAAATTTCATCCATGAGGAACTGGAAAATAATTTCCCAGAAATTAGTTTGCAGTTTCGTATTAATGAATTTCGACGCAACTCCTATAATGCATAATATGTAGCAATGTGCTGTGTGTATTTCCGAATGTGTCCGTCTTGTACGTAGAGCATTCTCAAGAGGGAATTACCCGAGGTGATACCTTCCGTTTTGATTCATTTATATCTCATTCGATCGGGTATATTCAGGTAATAAAAACCCTAAAGAGATGTCTCCCCAATGCTCTTCCTCCCAAAGTTATGATCGTTTTATTGAATTTTCAAGCTATCCCTATATATTTATCAATAAAACTAAACTATGGAATTTTGACCTACAATTTTGTCCATAGTTAGGTCTTAGGATCCTTAGAATATCATGAAAGTTTCAGCTAAAATGGATGTTCCTTTCTCGAGATATTAGGTTTTCAAAAAAACAATGTTTTACTCCAATTGGTCCTAAAAACTGACCTCACTTAAAAATTCAACGTCTCACGAAAAGAACATTCTTTTTGGCTGAAACTTTCAAGATAATCTAAGGGTCCTTAGACCTAAATATGGACGAAATTTTAGATCAAAATTCCATAGTTTAGTTTTATTGATAAATATATAGAGATAGCTTGAAAATTCAATAAAACGATCATAACTTTGGAAGAAAGAGCATTGGGGAGACATCTCTTAAGGGTTTTTATTACCTGAATATACCCGATCGAATGAGATATACATGAATCAAAACGGAAAGTATCACCTTGGATAGTTCCTTCGTCAGTGAAATTCAATTCAGTTTCGTGGAAATCAATTTTCCGGAAACTAATTTCCGGGAAATTATTTTCCAGTTTCCCATTGATTAATGTCCAGAAAATTCTCATTATGCCGATTATGCTTAGTATGTCCACTAAAGAAACTGTCCTCAGCCCACCCCTACTATGTCTAGGGATGCACCAGTGACACTGGGGTACCCCCAGTTAACTGGGTCCCAGTTACCAGTTATTAACTGTCACTGGTGCATCCCTACATTTAGCATGAATAAATTCCATTTTTGACACACTTTAATTTGGTATTAAGATCCTTATGTATGCTATTTAAAATCATAGTGTTACCCGTCTGGAAAAATATTTTTACACAGCCTATATACACCCAGTTAACTGGGTACCTAGTGTCACTGGGCACCCCGTTAACTGGACTCATGGATACCTAGCACAAAGGAAACTACTGATGATTTTGTAAATAATAAACCAGCTGAATATGTATCCAGTTAAAATAAATACCCAGTGACACTGGGTACCCAGTTAACTGGACTGGTGCATTCCTAACTATGTCTACTGAGGAAACTGTTCTTATTTACCCTAGCATGTTCCCTGGGGAAACTGCATTCACTTTCCGGAAATTGAGTTGATGTCCAAAAACATATAATCTTCCTGGAAATTAATGTATTGCATCATATGAGAGATTTGTATTGCTTATTCCTATACAGCTGCTGGATCAATTCTTCCGACATCGGCATATGCAAAAAAATACTTCTCTCTTTCGCACAGTCGAGGGTTAAGTGAGTCGAAAGGACTCACGTTACTTGTGTTAGTTTCGACCATAAAATGGTTTCTGTGGTAGATACTCGACCGGCTGGTGAAATCTCTCGTAAGGTTTGAAATCAACTAGCAAAATACGTTTGAAACTTAATCAATACGATTTTTATGAAAACTTGCCTAATCTATCCATTAAAAAACTATTTACTCTAACACCTAAAACCGATAATCTCAGAACATCTAGTTACCTCCTCTTTGTAACACTTTGCAAGCACTATAATGTAGCCATGCTTATCTTAAATACAAAATGACGATTAGTTTAACTATTGTTATGCACAACAGAATGATTTTGAAACGTTAGCCAATGTAGTCCTTAGAAAAAGTAAGTGAAAAAATGTTTCGTTTAATTGTGATCGAATATATCCTTAACCCTTTGAGTCCCGGCTTTTTTGCGAAAATTCAAATTTTATAAGTAATGTTTAAATTTGGTCCTTTTATTTATATTTTTTTTGAAAAAAATCGCATTTCTGTGTCAAATAAGCATTAGTAGTCCATTTCTATATGATAGTCTTTAAAGCAACCAACACTACATAGAAGTACATTGTAGTCAACATACATATACTGTGTATCACTTTGAACATTACGGGATGTGCACGTCGCCTATTTCCTTAAAGGGTGTTTTGATTGCAATGTTTGTGGAATAAGCAAAGAAAAAACATGACATCATGTACGAAGATAGAAGAAAGGAAAGGGATCTATATGACACACAGAAAGAGACAAAAGATATGCAGAACTTGAGAGATAAGATAATCTATGACTTTTAGGACCTTACAGGTCATAGTACTATAGAAGTTGATAAAGACAAGGAATATTCCCATCCTAGAATATCTCAAAATGATAATAAGCTAAGAAGGAAGAATCCTTCAGGGATTAGCCAATACGTGAGATATACATCAACAGTGAACAAATACTAGGACGTATATATACGTCGCCGGGACACAAAGGGTTAATAAAGCAAGTGTTCCATTATTATAAGCAATATTATGGATAAATTCATTTTTGTTGTAAATTTCAGAAGATTTCCATTGTTTAATTATACAAAATGATGATAAAAGATTAAATTGAAAAATCTCAGAATCTTCATTATTAGTCGTAAGAAATAAAGATGCATCGGAACATGTACAAGAAAACCATTCTTTCTTTTCGATTGTTTCAATAAATTCAATTAATGTTAAATTTTCATTAAATCGAAAAATTCCATTTTTTGTTTGTTATGATAATAAAACAATTTAAGGGGGTCCCCCCTCAGGAAAGTCATATTTTCGGAAAAAAATCGCAGTTGAGTTTTTATTATAGAAAGATGCGCCAAAGCTTCCTCTTTCAGAATATATATGGTTTTTTGGAAAATGAGTGGTTTTTCACAGACATTTCACATGAAACTTTGATTCTAGTATTATATTTCCAGAGAAATCTTAGTGGTTTTTCATTTTGGAAAAACTGGGTCGCCGCTCACGTGAACATTGAATATAACATTTCTATATCAACTGGCATAACAGATGACGCTAGCGTACTGAATCTATCACGTGCTTTGAAAAATACAAGGAAATGTACCACTTTGGCATGACTTTTATAGACTTAAACGAAAAAATCCACTTCTAAAACTTCTTTGTTTTTCTCAAAACATGGTTTTCGGACAGAAAAATTGAAATAACTCTTACATGGTTCAAGCTATACTCGATATTTTTTTTTGTTTTAAAGGTCTCAATAAGAGGAAACTTTTCATCTACCAGATTTTTTAAAATCGATTCCTGGACTGAGAAAAGTGGAATTTACTGTCGTCAGACCACTGTTTTTTATACTTTTTTCAAGACATACCTACTAAAATATTCTAAAAAAATTAACAATACGGAATTTAAAAATTCTTGTAGATGAAAAGTTGCGCACTGACATTAGCTTTAATATGAAACCACCCCGAGGGTGGGTGAGGGTATAGTTTCGTGAAGTAACACACATATCCCAGTTCCCATAGATAAGCAATACATCAGAAAAAAGATCTGAACAAGTAACACGCTAATCCTTTGGACCTCGCTCAACTCAATCCTAAAAGGAATGACAGAATATTACGTTTCTTGACACGAATTAATTCCTCGAAACAATTCTTGAATAAAAGCGGTGAACTTTCACAGAGCGCATCTGAACTTCTTCCTACAATATTCCCAATCCATACAATGAACAGCACTTTATACACTGATCACAATCCCAAAAGATCTGCACTACCTTGTTTTTCACACTATGGATTTCACTTCTTCATCTAGCTCCCATTGTTTCATAACAGTGCCATCTAGAGCATTTCGGTCCTTTCCCGATCAAATTCCTTCTTAAATTAATATCAGTTCCTACTATAGTTAGTAAGTTTTTCCCGTTCATTTCTCGAACACAAATATTTCAAAAAAGGATCACATAGACAGCTTAGAAATATGTAGACGTCTAAGTATTCGTTAATAAACCACACACCCACATTCACACACTCACTCTCCTCATTCGTCACATTATTTTGATGGAAATAGGAAAAACTAATTTATTGTACGATTTTATAATCCTGAAATCTGATTGGTTGACAGAATTGACCAACCAAATACTTATCAACCAACCCAATTTCCATATGCTCAATTCATGCTTTTAACCCAGTGTGTTCAAGAAACGCTGTTCTGCCGTTTAAACGATCGAAACTGCTCATTCTGTTGGGAAACGGTGGTAAACGACAAGAAAAATCATTATCACCACCTTTGTCACCGTTTTAACCCTCAGCCAGCCTTTTTTAGCGTTATTCGTTTTAAATAACCTTTGAAACCGTTTATAACTCAATATTATTTTCATAAAAGATCGTGAGAAGTGTTTATACTCATGCTTTTATTTATTGAAAGCTATTATAAATGCTGGAAGTGATTCAAGCTTTTCTATTAAAATTCAGTTTCTTTTAGCTCTTTTTATTCTGATGAATTTGTACTTTGGATTGTGCAAAAGTGTGCCTGCAAGGCATTTAAGTAATTTGAAATTTTCATGTATCGCTACTACTTAACTAGTTCATTCAGAAAAGTCTTTTGCTGCAGATATAATACATGTAAAAATTTTTTTTTTCTTCATAGTGAGATTTTTTATAATATTTACATCATACCGATCAGAATCATGTGCTGGTGCGAAAATTAGGATAGCGAAAAAACACATATGAAGAGTCCATGGTATTTGATTTTAAACTTTCATGTTGAAATCCCAACTTTTCTATTACGTTTGATGTTCGAATGATATGATAAGTTGCACGTTTCTAATATTCCCAAACATAACATCCTTGCATCGAAGTGTTTGCCCACCAATTTGAATTTGATCAGCAGCTGATCTAATTGAAACCTACTGTATAATAAAAAATATATCATTGCTTGTTGTAAGCTGAACAATACAATTTAAAAATCCAACGAAAAATTGTTGGAACCATTCATTCTGTATAAAATGCAGCTGTCATTAATAACATTATCCAAAGTGTGGTCTTCATTGCTAAATCTGACATTATTGATAAACGCTGTCTTGTATATAATATATGAATTATGTAGCCATTTTTTAGCAAAAAGCGCATCGAGGTCGTGTGTAGCTACGGTTCGATTTCGAAGACGAATAGAAGGATTTCCATTGGAACGACATGCTAGTATCGAAGGCAGTGCTTGGTGACTATTCGCAAGCATTTGTTTAATAAAATGTTTAGCACCAGCTGGGAAGGACGTACTATTCAAAGTCAACCATGCTTGATGGAGGAACTCAAGTGAGTTTTTCAATTCGGTACTTATAGCTTGAGCACTATTAATATTACGTGCGAAGGATCCTATGAAAGAAACATTTTATACTCTCTATAAAAGTGACTTGATTTTGCCTACCAACAACTGATTCAAAGGAAAAAGTATTCCAATTTGACATTGGATCAGTTCTTGCTACACATTCGACTAAATGTGAAATTGCATGAACAACAAGTACTACATCTTTATTCTAAAAAAAGATTCACAATTATTTTCACGGCTCAAATGAAACAAACCTAATACTCACTAAATATAAATCTGGTAAATGAAGATCAAAATCATCTAATAAAATGTTCATTTCATCAACCATCTCAGATGTTACAAATCGTGATTCTCCAATATATGCCGCAAATGCAAGTCTTTTCAATAAATGATATTTGTCATCTGATATAAAACTTTTGAAGGATCTATTAAAAAAAGTTGATCGGACAAGTAAATATGTCATGATATATCGCTTTTTAAATATTCTACGATACGGTATTTCTTTAAAATCTGGAAGAGAAAAATTTTTTATAATCATACTCTCACTCGTTATCCAAGTATGCATTAATAATTAATATAATAATCACTGCAAATATTATATTCTCCTTCAATTAAAAAGCATATCATACAGTATTGTATACTCACCTATATCCAAACAACAATAACATTCTGTATTCGTTTCCCTGGTAATCCTTGAAGTAAGATAATGAACGAGGAATACGGTAAGTACTTGATGGATAATGTATTGTATTAAAAATTTCAGAAATCTTTTTTCGAACTTCTTCATTGTTTAATTCAATACCTACTAATCGCTTCTAAAGTAGAATATGTGGGGAAAATACGTATCATCGAAATTTTGGAAACTTACGAAACAACCAGCATACAGTGAATGCAAAGAATCCACTAGAAATCCTTGACATACGTCAAAATATTTGAGACGACGCAAAGCACATGGACGTTTATGTTCCAGAAATTGATAAGTTTTGAATGACGTTTGGAGTCATGCTTGTTGACTTTCAACATTATCTATTATTTAGAAAAAAATATATATGACACGTACTATTAAAACATTAAGTCAAAATTTTTTTCAAATTGTCAAGTGCAAAATCATAAGTTTGGTTTGTTCTTTCAAGTGATTGTTCTTCCGGAATAAAAACATTCGAACGTACGTGGTCCTCACCGGATGGAACATCAATGCCTATAATAAATTCGAAGATTAACTTATTAAAAACTATTTATTTTTTTAACCCTCAATAGTATACAAGTTGCAACCATAATAATCTGTACATTCCAACATATTTGTTAACATAGTCGTCGCCGGCTTATCACAAACACCAGCGAAGAGATACACTTTATAATTCTTTTCTTTAAAATCAGTGATGGATTGTACGCTACTATCGTGGATATTACCGTATGTAACAACAACACCTTCACGTTCCAAGACAACTAGTTGATCAACTAAACCATGTAATAGAATTTGCATTTCATTTCTTTTAAGTTTGGCTTTAGCGGAACTATGTGATACCATAGCAACAATTATATTTTCTGCATTAAACCGGACACTCGCTGGTAGTTCGTTTATTGCAAAACATGTGATCCATATAGAATACGAAATTTTTTTAAGCTTAACACCATCCGAGTTCATAAGCAATGTTACAAACGGTGATGATTCCAGATCAGAGATATGTCGATAACTGGAGCAATCTACTATATCTGATACTTTAGTAAGATCAGCTGATGATGTCAAAATATGAGGATGACGAGCAAGTATTGAACTAATTTGTGGTCCAATTTGAAACGTCAGATTGGTGGTTGGCATTCGCACGTATTTATGTTGACTTTTACGAGATGGATGGGGACAATGCTGAGAATTCTGACTAATTCTATTACAAGATGAACAAATTATCTCTTTTTTAGAATAAAAACACTTGGTTGTTTGTTTGAAGATAATTTTTCTGATACTATAGCTATTGGCTGGTGCCGCTTTCACACCAAGTAAACGCAACATTCAACAAATGGAATTTAAGGAGCTGTGTATTAGTCGATGTCTCTCACGAAGAAAAATAAGTAACACAACAATTTCGAAAGTTGTAAGCGAATGTGAATGGTGATTATTTGATCGTGAACGAAACGAACGATCAAGAACTTTATTCATTGTGGATTTAGATAAATAATTGTTAATAACATTTTTCACTTTTTCACCAACATTAATTTCTTCATCATTTTGATCTTCAATAACAATCCATTCTTGATCATCACCAACCAGTACTTTTAAATTTGATGAAAGATTATCATAGATTATATGATGATGATCAGATGTCAATAAATTAGGATGAACTTTCTCGTTGAAAACTGACGAAGTCGTGGTAGAAGTGTACGTGCTATCGAAACAAGACAAATTAAATAAACATTAAAGAAGAAAACTCTGTGTACTTAATTAAGCGTTTCAATTGATTCGTTCGTTCCTTTTGAACAAGGTTCACACCTGCACGGTTTATCTCCTGCTATCTTCTCTGTGTTGTCCGATTAGAAGGTGGAAAAAAAATCCAGCATAGTATTCAGTTTTCGACGACCCATAATAATATTGTATAGTTTAATAATTTCCAATATATTGGAGAATTAAATATTTATATTTTGAGTATACTATGAGTAGAAAAGCCTTTATGCAACATTATAATTAAGTTATTATCAGTGATTGAATAATTATGAAAACATGTTGATTTTCTTTGTAAAAAAGAATAAAACTTTAGATATAGTTAATATTTATTTTATTGATGCTTTATTTCATAACTTTTAACGTTTTGATGAAAACTTTAAAAAAAACTACCTTTATACAACTACGCCCAAATCAGATTACAATTTAAACTCTTCTTACATCACAACAAAAACAAATATAAAAAAGAAAATAGAAAAGAGGGTCTTCTTAGTAAAACAAAATCAGTTTTTAAAATGAAAAAAAAACATACATGTTACTCTTCGTACACATATTGTGTGAAAGAGAAACTTAACATATCACAAAAAAAAATAAGAACAAAAAAGGACATATACTAACGGTTAGAAAAATAAGAAAATAAATATACGTGAGATACTATTAAACGAAACAACACCATCTAATTAGTCTTGATTGAAAAGCTTCTAACATGAATAAAATAAAATTTGTTTTATATAATCATTTCATAAATGATAAATATTTTTCTTGTGCATTTTATAAGATGAATTTCATTCATCATCTGTATTGCTGCTTGAATCGCCATCAAGATCTGGTGTACTTCTATCTACATCGTATCGTACTGCGTTGCATGTTGTTGCATTATTAAACAATGATTTATTATCAGTAGTATCTTTCATTAGTGCTTCATCCAAACCCAAAACGTTTCATTTGATATATTTTCTCTATATCGAGTTTGTCGAATCGCTGTACTAAAAGCATTACGAAGATGATGCACACTAAATGCTGCAGTTGGTGATGATCGACGAGCTAAAATTAAAAGTTAATAGTAGTCGAAAAAGATCGAAGAAATCAACATCATGAAATTCTAACTTACCATAAATTGTGTGCAAGAGATCACTGTATATAGCTGCCATATGGCGTATGCCAACCAAGTCTGGTTTTACTTTATTCATTGGAAATAAAGCATGTAGTATGTTTAAAGCAGTTCTTTGTGGATTTTCATGTTCAAGAGCAATTAAATGTTCCAAATCAAGATTAGGATCCGAAGCTATTTGAGCATTTGTGCGTGGATCATCATCAGATCGAACTTGACTTAAACAATCTACAAGTTGAACCAAAAATCCATATCCATCGGTCGTTGGACATGCGAGAATAATAAGAGTTATAATTGAAAGTGAGAATCTAACACTTACGAAACGAATTTGATTGTAATTCTTCATATGTTTTTTTAAGTATTTCATAATCATGAGCCCATTGTTTGACTTTTTTTTTCAATAATTTCACTTCACGTTCAAGTTCGCGATACTCTGGTAAGGCTTGTAAAATGAATGTGTTCTGTTTAACTTGATCCAATACAATTTTATTATGAGTATTATCATTAATATGAGAAGGATAACTGATTGTAATGGTGGACTGAGATGCTGGTTGCTTATTAGCCAAATGAACTGTAGTGGTGCATGTGTTAGAAGTGTAAACAGATTGAGAACGTGGATGCATAAAATTTGAATTTGGACATAAATTTTGAATACGATCATTTGATAAAATTCTGAAATAGTTACAAAGAAGAAATCATAATATATGACAATGAGATAGAGTTCTAATTTTTTTTAGATGTTACATAAGACTTCGATTAAGAAACATAGTCGTTTGAAATTTGATAAATTTATAGAAGAATAATAATATTTACCGAGTAGCTGATGACTTTGCTGTCGACGAACGATTCAAACTAGTAGGACAAACAGTAGAAGGAATGAGGCGTTGATATTTTGGTTGGGTGGATGTTGAACTACAAGCAACAGTTAATATTATGAAGATTTCTCTAGATAAAATTACTTTGAAGTACGACTGTCATTTAAATATCGTCGAGACTTGTGACTCTTTGAATTGATTTCATGTACCGTTGGATCAGCTAAAAAAGAGTTAATAATAATAAAGACAGTTAAATTATATGCGCTACTTTGAATATCAATCGTTGTTGAAGAAAGAGCTTCTGTTAATGAATTTCTAATCTTTTCTTCATCAAGTGACATATCATTAGCTGCTTGTACAGAATTTGAAATTGTAATAACTTCAGTTGGATTGAGTTTGGGCGAAGTTAATACTGGTGTTACACTAACATCGTTCAATATTGTATAAACTAGACAAAAAATAATTTAAAAAAGCGTCAAAGTAGACAAATTACCAAGTTCATTTGTTTCTTTATTGATACAGCCCAACTCTATTTCAGTATCAGATACATTAATCGCAGTATTTTTATTATTCTCATCATCACATTCAATATCTTCATCAATTATTAATGCTGGTGGAGTAATTATTGATGAGTTCACTTCAGTACTTTCGT
>JAJEKB010020433.1:342214-355954 GCA_022393335.1 Macrotrachela quadricornifera | reverse complement strand
CATTAGTAATTTGGATACATATGGCTTTTTATATAATAACACTTTCAATTCATCTTTTCCATATGAAAATTCACCACTTGAAGATTATGGAAGTGGAGGCAATAATCAATTCATGATCATAACTGTTCTTCAATCTTTGAAAAAATACATTTTGGTTGTAACGACATATTATCCAGAAGAAACAGGGCTATTCTCAATCATCACAGCTGGTATGGGATCTGTTACTCTCAGTCATAAACAGGAGCAGTAACATTATCACTTAATAGTCGACTTTAAAGTTAAATTCATCAGCTTATCTTCTTATCAATTGATGTTTTACATTATTTTGCAAGGAAATCTTTCTAGAGATATTTCTTTCTGCAAGCAAGTGATCTTCTTTCTCAACCTTAGCATCTCCTTAATCTGCTTTACCAAAAATCATTTTATTCTACTTTGTTTCATCGCTTTTTCTTGCTCATTGATTTATACAATTCGCTTTTTATTTGCTTTCTCATTTTAATAATTGTCTAATAAAAGAATACATTTTAACGATTATTATATCAATTCAGATTTTTTTCTTTCATTTATTTATTACATAACAAGAATGAATACTGTTTGCTTTTCTTATCCTGAGATTGTCAATAGTAAAGTAAATCTATCTATTCGATACCTTTTTCTTTTCTCCTCCTATTCCATATCTTAATAGACAGTGAGTGAAACAATTATATTGATATATACTAAACTAAAACATGCTGTCGATGTTGTAGTTTTCGAGACAATGAACAACCGATTCAACTTCGAAAACGAAATACTCATAGAAAGAACATTTTTAATATTCGGTTTGAATCCAGTTTCCGTCGTTTTGTTTATTTCTCAGGAAAAAATGCTTGTATAAACACTTAAAACTAAAAATATCGGTTGATATTTATCTTAGTCATGTTGATGCAATTGAATCATCTCGTCGATGATGTAATATACCACATATTTCCAGTTGTTCTCAATATTCAACGAGCCTGATTTCATCATATCCTTCTATCGCTTGGTGCTACGTAGATGAGTTCAATAAAGTATGAATTCTGTTACTTCCTATAAATAAAGAAAGACACAGCGGTTGAACCGAGCTTATAAAGTTTCTCTTTTCATTGTTTTCAATAAAACAACGAGTGATAGCATGGATGAGGCGAGATTTGCCTGTCATGTCAGATCCGAGTACAATACATGGTCAACTATGGTTGCTTCCCATCTGAAAAGAAAGCAATTCGTATAGAACGATAAAGAACATCGCTTTCTATCTGCGTTCAAATGATTTTCTTCAGCTGTGTGCTGGTATACGATGTAAAAGGCCCGTGCTTGATCATCATTGAGTGTGAACTTCTCATAAATTTGGTGGCAAGGCGGACGGAATCAGTGATATAACATTATGGCACATTAAATTCAATCACTAAGTTATGCGGTTTTTTCGATAATGCAGCTTGTAATAATAATAGTTGTGGGGAATTGTTCAGAGCTATTATTCCCTCGACTATTGGAAGGGCCATATGAGAAAAAATAGTTTGTCTGTTTGTGTCAGAGTCAAAGGTCAGAAAAACACTAACTTTGCAACTTCTCAATACGTCGCCGAATCTTTCGCCACATTCCAATGGTGCCTAGAGGTCTTCACCTCCTTTACTAGAGGGAACTCATCGGTCCTTAAGTGCTACTATATAGGGGCACTGTTAGGTCCTCAAATGGATAACCATGAGAGATTCTATAAAGACTTTTGTTGAGCACCCTTGATAACCTCCAATTGGCATGAACAATCCTATGCTCTGTCCTTCTTTTCATGAAGAAAAATGTCTCGAAATCTGATTGGTCGAAAGTTCCATATTTAGAACACCCTTATAATATAGCACTTGAGGACCCAAGAGTACCCCTATAGTATAGCACCTGGGGACCTATGGATACTTCCATAATACAAAACTTGAGGACTGAGGTGTATCAACAACTCACTTTAACTTTAACAAAGTGTTTTCAAAGTTAAAGTGCCACCCATATGAATGATCAGTAAAAAAATATAAATAGAGGACTAGCTTCGTAGCGACACTTTGTAAAAATATAGGATTATATAGGATTTTAAAGCTCCATTTATATAGGATCACTTCTTCCTATATGGAACATTTATAGGACACTAATTCTCAATTAGATTCAAGTCTGCTTGATGAAAATTTTTTGGAAAGCTAGTTGACTCACCAATAGAACTGAGAAGTACGGTCTTTTTTGAAGATCTTCTCTCATAATTTAGGTGGAAATATAGTAAAAATAATCTACAATATGTTTTTTCTCAAAAAATAAACGTTATTGTGTTTAACATATTTTCAAGTGTCATATACTCACCAGGGAACACATCCAACTGCCCAAACCCTTTTGAGTTCGGACTTTGTGCGTAAGTTAGACCCCAATGAAGTATGAAAAACCCCAAAATATTGAGTACCCTTAGGCCTTCTGTCCAAAGTTATAGGCATTTTACTGAAATTTTGCCCTATGGCATGGTCTATTGGTAATTAGAATGTCCTGAAAATTTCAGCTCAAAAGAATGTTTCCTTCTCGAGATATTAGACTCTCAAAAATGACCTGTATACCACAAATGATGCTAGAATTTTCCATATTTTGAAAGTTTAATATCACGGGAAGGAAATATTCTTTTGAGCTGAAATTTTCAGAACATTCTAATTACCAATAGACCTCTCTTTGGGCAAAATTGCAGGTCGAAATACTATCATTCAATTTTTAGGTATATACCATGCCATAGGGCAAAATTTCAGTAAAATGCCTGTAACTTTGGACAGAAGGCCTAAGGGTACTCAATATTTTGGGGTTTTTCATACCTCATTGGGGTCTATCTTATGCACAAAGTCCGAACTCAAAAGGGTTTGGACAGTTGGATGTGTTCCCTCGTGAGTATTAAGAAAAGAACGAAAAAAGTGATTATACTAGAATATATTAGAATGACAGAAAATATGGATGGAATGTGTATGAGTAAAAGTATTAAGAGAAAAATAAGAGAGGAAAAATATTTTAGTATGGTACCATCCAACAAACGTTAAGAAGCTATTATCGACGGTTTAAACATATATTACATAAATCTATATTCGATAAAAGCGATGTGCACACTAGGGGTGGCAAATTTACTTTACTTTTTCTTTACGTAAATAAGGCAAAGTAAATAAATTATTTACTATTTACTTTTTGTAAAGTAAATACTTTATTTACTTTACTTTTTGTAAAGTAAATAAATTAGTTACTATTTACTTTTGTAAAGTAAATAAATTAGTTACTATTTACTTTTGTAAAGTAAATAAATTAGTTACTATTTACTTTGGTAAAGTAAATAAAGTATTTACTATTTACTTTGGTAAAGTAAATAAAGTATTTACTATTTACTTTTGTAAAGTAAATATATTTACTAGTAAATATAGAAATCTAACTTATATTTCTCATTCATATATTAGAGTTAAGTGAACTCTTACATCCATATTTCACGTTATTAAATGGGGTACTCATAGATCATCAAGTCCTATATTACGCGAGTACCCATAGGTCCGCACCTTCTATATTATGGGGGTGCCCATAGGTCCTCATCTCCTATATTACGAGGGTACCCATAGGTCCTCAACTGCTACACTATGAGAGTACCCTTTGGTTCCCTACTCAGCGATGTCATCATTCCCTCGACTACAGGGAGGGTGATACGAAAAAAAGTGAAATGCGTTTGTCTGTTTGTGCCGGGTGAAAGGTCAAAAAAACATGTTTTTAGAAAACGAAAAAAGAAATCTTAAGTTTCAAAAAATCGAATTTTAACATTTCAGCAAAGGTTTTAAAGGTCGAGGAATCGAATGGCACTATCGGTTTTTCAAATTTTCCGAATACTTTTTTTAATAAAAAAAGGCTTTTTTTAAGAAAATAATGATTTTTTATAAAGTTTGACCAAAGGTAATCGGGGTCGGAGAATCGAATGGCACTATCTGTATTTTTATGATTTTGCAAAAATTTTACTGCAACAAAGATTGTTTTGAAAATAGTGATTCTTTATAAAGTTGGGTGAAAAGTTGTCTAGATCAAGAAATCGATCAATAAGATTAGTTTTTATAAAAAGTTTGATAGGAATATTTGACTGTAGAAGGTTTTCGCTAAGATGATGACAATTTGTTGCTCGGATAGAAGCATGAATCATGTCGCATAAAACGGGTTTGTAGTCCTGCAGATATGTTTGTTTCTAAAAGTTGTGGGCATATTTGTGTCTTCACCCGAATCGAAAAATGATGTCGCCTGGATTAATATATAAAACCTGTTGTATTCTATAAAAAAAAGTCGTTGTAGGTTTGTTGAAGATATAGAATTCGAATTTCGAGTCAATTTTGAGGTTAAGAATAAGTAAAGAAACAATTTATAGTTTTTTTGCTATTTTTCTTAAAAACTTTGATGCAAGCTAACTGAAGATCGATAAATCAAGACTGAATGGGTTTTACCAAATAATTAATTATAAATAGTATAAACTGTGTACAGTGAAAAGTCAACACATATAGTTTGCTATGGGGAACCCAAATCTGAGGTTAGTTTTTAAATATTGTTAGTTATTAATTAACGATGAATGAACAAATCATAGTTTTTGATTAAACTTGGCTGACCGTTAAAAAGTATGAAAAATCTGAAGTCAAAGTGAAGAACAGCTTTTTTGATCTATTTCTTAGCTTTTTTTTGAACTTCTTGCTATTTTAAGGTTGAACTAAAAATAATCAATGATCATGAATCCATGTTCGACATTGATTCTAATATAAACATTTTTCGTTGTACATTACTATACGTCAGAGTTTTAAGTAAAATTTATACAGAAACACGTAAGAAAAAGAAGTGACTGGTTGGTGTTTTGTTGTTGAATCTTCATAGACATCAACTTTAAAATAACATTGAAAGTAGGCGAAGATTTTTCCTAAATCACAATGTAATATACTCTATTGGTAGCAGTTTTTGAATAGTTTTCCTTTTTCAGTTCCTTTATGAATGTATTAACAAATGTCCAGTAACGTTTTGAGAGGAATTCAAACAAGATGCATCTATTCGGTTCAAACCTAAATTAATATTGAACGATGTAGCGGTGTTAAATATAGAAACGGCTAGTCGTGAGTGGCCGACTAGAGGGAGGCCGACGAACGACTAGTCGTTGATTTAAAAAGTTTATCATAAGTGCAATAAATGAGATTTGGAATACCTTAATAGATTCTCAAATAAATTGATTCTTGAAGAAAAATAATTTTTTATTAGACATTTTATGTAACAGAGCATATCCAGTAAGCGAATGTGAATACTGATCTTGCATTATTTGCTTATTGTAGCATAAGCAGAAATAGATAAGTAGCCATGTCGTTCTAAAACTTTGAGAAGCTGTCCGAAATTATCTAGTTTGGAAAAAGATATTATCTTCATAGAAATGTGGTTTGGAGTGATCGCCACCTGATCATGCTACTGAACTTGATGGACAAAGTTGAAGCATCTGAACTATATTTAATTCCGTTTTCTCAAAGAAACAGTCGTATAGCGATGAATATTGTGCTTAAAAAAACATGAATGTTTGTCTCTTCGTTTTGTTCAAACAAGTCAGAGTTCAGGGTTCGAAAATATGACGTCCCAAACTACTGAATATGGTCAGATATCTGTATTAGACTTGATCGAACTCAATCAAAGACGAAGAACTCAAACTTAAGGTTTGCTTGTCGTTTACATGTGAATCTATATAGGAATATTTCTATAAAACGATCATCGGTAGAGTGGATGTTTTGTTTCGTAGCTTTCATGCAATTAAGGAGATTTAGATATAAGATAATCCAAATGAAAAGTATTTTGAATGACAATCACACTAAATTTTCTCTTAGAAAATGGTCGGTGAATCCGTAGGGTTCACGTTACTTGTAATTATAAAGAAACTAGTGTAAACCCCTGCATACTGCACGGCCGCTTTCACTGTGTGAAGAGAGTCTTTTCTGATGGCGAGAGAATTCTTAAAGGCACTCTTAGAATTCTACCTCTGTTTTGAAACAAAAGCTTTTCCATGATATTCAATTTATTTAAAGGTAACAAATATAACAAAATTTTTTTGAAAACAATCGTATGCTCCTATCATCACATCTATACCATCATTCCTGTTCCTTTAACCTGCCAACGCACACAGAGACACTCAACATTATTATATAGAAGAAGATAGCCAAGCCTATTATTTACTCTAGACCGCGAGCTATAACCATGTTTTTTTGACCCGGTAACAGATAGACACACACTGAACATTATAATATAAGTCACTATTTTCTTTAAAAAAGCTTTTTTAAGCAAAGTAAAATTTGAGAATTTTCAAAAACTAACGATACCATTCGCTTCCCCAACCCCGATTACCTTTGGACAAACTTTATAAAAAATCATTATTTTCTTAAAAAAAGCCTTTTTTTAATAAAAAAATTATTCGAAAATTTTGAAAAACTAAGGATGCCATTCGATTTCCCGGCCTCCAATACCAGTACTGACCAAAACCAATACCAACACCATATGGTATTAGTATTTTTACGTCCCTACCTAACGGTTTTCCATCTAGACGTCTGGTGACCTTTAACCCGATAACACACCGACAGACACTGAACATTACAATATAGATGAGGGCCTATGGGTATCCTCTTAATAAGATTGATAGGTCGTTAGCGAAAGTAAATAGTAAATAATTTTTATTTACTTTACAAAAGTAAATAGTAAATATTTTATTTACTTTACAAAAAAGTAAAGTAACTAACTTATTTACTTTACAAAAAGTAAATAGTAAATACTTTATTTACTTTACAAAAGTAAATAGTAAATATTTTATTTACGTTACAAAAAAGTAAAGTAACTAATTTATTTACTTTACTTTGGTAAAGTAAAAGTAAAGTGCCACCCCCACGATGGAATATGAAAACGATAGAAAAAGATCACAAATGGGATCGAAACTTATGAAACACCCTGTATGAAAACAGCTGCTAAATATATGTGGCTCTTTTAGTGAAGAAAATTGAATTTTATCTTGAAAAAAATATATTTAAATAAATTATTTTCCTATTCATCATGACATTCATCAAATACTCACTGTATTTTCTTTTGTCGTTCTTTCGTTCGTAAAGTTTTTATAAGCTAAAACTGTTACTGATTGTCGACTGAAGAACAACAATAATCAGGAGGTTTGGTAGCACTGAATACGACATAAAACTAAACTGAAAGTTACTATAGATAAGTTAAAAATCAATCTTCAATCGAATAATGACGATGAAGATGCTCCAGGCTTAAGCAATGATCCCTCGAAATGTGCATGGGTATCTGCTGTCTTTTTTTATGGTATTACTGATCGCATAGGAATACATGATGGCGTTAACAATACGAGCCTATCGAAATCAATCAATAAAAATTAATTAACTATTAAAAATCTGAAGTATATGATTTTATATTTTTCTCTTTTCAGATCCTGTAAGCGGCGATTCAGACAGCCGATCTTTCGGTGGACGTGACAATGAAAATGGAAATAATGATGACAAAAAAGAGAACCGACGCGGCTAATAGACAAAAATTCAGTGTGGATCAATTTGCTAAACGCGTTGAAGAAGATAAACTACCGAAGATAATTACTCGTGTAGACAAGGCAATCCATATCATTATGAAAAAATCATGCTCATTTTAAAAGTGATGCTGCGTTGAATCAAGATGGATCGTGGAAACATAAACCAAAAGATGATGGTGTTCGAAAAATAATTACCAAAGATGTAAAACAAACTTTATTACGATATGGATGGACATTGCCTAAAGGAATCGAGAATTAATGTTCAAAACAGAGATGGACGGGGCAGCAAAAAAGTCGCACCGCCACCGCCCCGCCCCGCCCCGTAGATAAAGTTTCGCACCGCCACCGTCCCGCCAATTCAGCAATGAAACCGTCACCGCCCCGCCCCGCCTCGCCTTGTATAAAGTCCGTTTTCAGAGGTCATTTATTCATAAAATTTTTAGTAGCTTTTTATAATTACTATCGTACGGTCCAATGAAAACGAGCTAAATTTTACTTTCTATTGTTCTTCGTACGATCTAAAGCATTTGTCCTAGATTTTTTTTACGAAATGATCGGCCACATAATTCTCTACAAGGATATATAAGGACATTTGACATTGAGTAGAGCTATGAAAAAATTCTACGAATAATATTGGAAAACCTCAACATGCTTCACTCTTTAAACCTTTTTTTTAGCAAAAATAAACATTTTTCTTTTCTTTTGTTGATTGGTGCTTTCAGGATATCAAAAGCTAACTAACCGTTCTTTTAGTTCTAGAAAAGTTCTGTTATAAGACTGTAATAAAAAATTTTTCACATTAGAGCTTATAACGAAAGATAAGGTTTTCTTTCTCTCAGATTTTATTAGGAAAATTGTATTTTATGAATACTAGTCTCATAATATTTGAGAAAATTCGCATACAACGATCATAAATGAATCCTTTTATCTTCTTTTGTCTTATTTTGAAGAGAAAGAAATGGCATCTAGGATTCGGACATCAAAAGTTAACTATGTTGCTTTTTCGATTGAAAAAGCAAAATAAATTAAATTATAGTCAATTTGAACACAATTAAAGAAATTAGTTGTTAATTTATAATACATATTTGGATGAAACAGATTTCATGCTATACTACGAGAAACCTCCATTTAACTGTTGAAGAGAAACATGCTTACCTTTTTGATTTTTAAGTATATGCATATGAAAAACAGTCCATGGACTTTTAAGAAGAAATTTAAAAGTTGGGTACGTTGGAGTATCGTAGTATTGCATTTGGAATATTTTCATACTTCTATTCGATATCAAATGTCCTTATGTATTTCTGTAGAGAATTTCACGGCACATTTTTTGTGAAAAACTTTGGGAAGATACGTTTGAGACCATACGCAATAAAATACAAAATAAAGTTTGGCTGATTTTTCTGGCCTACCAGATATTATATTTATTCAGATGAGAAGACATTATTTAAATAAAGGATAATCCAGAAATAGTAATACGACAACAAGAAATTTAAGTATCTATGCTTCTGTTTATTTAAATGGGCTCATTTTTGATTGGTAGTAATAGTCTACTTAAATTTTTCCATCCGAATAATATAAGTAAATCCTACTGGTAAATATTTTAGTTGACGTCAAGAAAGCAACATCACTAGTTGTCAAGTAAGAAAAATACATATAAAATATTGCGTAGAGGAATTTCAGTTGTCATGTGATAGAATGACTCGAAAAAATTCATGCAAATCTTCTACATACCACATTGATGTACATATAGAAAATTTACTATGCTAGGTATTGTGAATGCTAAAACTTGTGCCTAATAACTAAAATGTGTATTCAAAAGCCTTTGATTATTCAGTTGACAATCAGCAAAACTCGATACTTCATGTCTGAAAAGTCGAAATATTTTAATTGCAACCTTTTAAATTGACTGGTTGAGAAATTTTTCTGTACATCCATATAGCATCATTCAGGAGATTTATTTGAAAGTTTTAAAGTTATTCTGTTAAATAAAAACTGAAAATCATCTACACAATATTTCATATATATTTTCCTTTCTCGATAACTAGCAAAACTGCTTTCTTGACATCAACTAAAATATTTAACAGTGCAAGATTTATACTTTCATTATTCCAATAGAAAAAAATTTTGAACAGAGTTCTACTACCAACCAAAAGCTGAGTTCATTTAAATGAATAGGGGTGGAGATATTTAAATGTCTTATTGTCATGCTATTGTTTATATTCTACTCTATCTATTGAGATGAAGTTTCGAAATAGAAAAGCAAAAATTAAAGAAAAAAATCTTAAAAGACTCAATATTATCAAGAGGCGGGGAAACCGCGAAATTTCGCAGCGCACCGCCACCGCCCCGCCCCGCCAAGTTTCTGCACCGCCCCGCCGGCGGGGCGGGACGGGGCGGGGCGGGGCGGGGCGGGGCGGTGTCACACCGCACCCCGTCCATCTCTGGTTCAAAACATTTTTATTTATTTAATCAAGATATATTTGAAAGCTCATTATTCTACAGAAGACAAGAGTTCAAACGGCCTCTTCTTCTTCTTCTTCTTCTGTAGAGTTTTGTTCTAAGGATCGTTTCGATACGGATTTGAAAGAATGATTCATGGTGAGTTTCTCAGATTGGTGATCGTTCGAGAGAGGTTTAGTAGTGTTCCAAACTATAATGCATCCGATTTGTAGTCGACTTAATACATGTCACAATTCAACGGGTTCTAGTCTTTTCATTTGAGAATCTAAGTCAAACCATGGATTTTTGTACTTCTTATAACACCAAATATGCTCATCGTCGAAAGCCACCACAGCCATAATGTTCTCACATTCATCATCACTAAACAAAACAAATTCTATCACAGCAAAATGATCAGTAACATTTTTACCAGATATTAAGAAGATCATCTGGTGGATAATATGAACTTTGTATATGAAATTTATTCAAAATAAAATTGATGATATTATCATTGTTTTGGACGCAGAAGAACTCTCCACTTCCTTGACAATGACGTTCTTAGTCAAATTCATCATAGTACGCAAAGAATCTAATTACACATAAAAATTTAAAGAAAGAATTTCGAATTGAACGTGTACGTACTTTTTTGTGGGAGAATCTATCTACCTAGTGCATTGTTGATAACATAAAACCTGCATAAAGAACTTTCCCCGGTTTTTTTGCTGTTCATCATTTTCTAGTGTGCAAAAAAAGTTTTGAAATAGTACTCAATACTTGTCAAACAACAACGACAACGACGAATAAAATAATAACACAAAAAGTAAAATAATTCTATCATGTAAAGAATATGACGTCACTCTTACACAATTACATGCAATAATCTATAGTAGCTGTGACATAGTGGAATAATCCATATTTCCTAACAGTGTGCCATGGTGTTTCTCCTTGTCTATTGTGGTTTTATCGAACACATACACTTATATCCCTATGTCGTTACTTTTTCTAGAAACTGCGGCGTAGAAAACGGCAGTCATCAAATCTTGTAAAAAAAGAAATCTTATGTGAATGTTTAGTTAAGAATTTCTTCTTGTATCTCAGATGGGATGTTTGTATTTTGAACGCCAAATTTCAGATGGAAATTAGTATCTGAAGATTTAACGAAAGCAGAAATTCGAATTTAAGATCGGTTTACTTTGTTCTTAAATTTTTTATCGATATTATTTCATGATTTAAATGATCATGCAGATTAATTAGTAACAATTTTTTAGCATAAAATGCTGCTTTAGAATAATCATGTTTATTAAGATAAAGGTCACATAATTCATTCCACCCGTTTTTAACAGTCTTTTCATAGAAAATAAAAACATATTATCGTAAATAAAAATCTTTCATATATAATTTACTTAATAAATTTCATGGTATTTATTAAGTTCACTAATTGTGTTAGGGATTTTATTTTGCTGTTTAAGATAAGATATTTGTCTTTTATGAACAACTTGCGGAAAAGAAAACGACGTTGCCACGGTCTTCTTCGAATAAATAAATAGTTGTTATCACTATGAGTGATGGGAAACATTCATATACGTTTACATTCTTTCCCCTATAATAGGTTTTTAAAGGAATATAACTCGGAGATATCCCGTACGATATTTGCCTTGCTATCATTCAACAATTTGTCAAGTGGCACAGCTGTATTCCAAAAAACTTGCACATATTGTTCTGAAAATATATCTTTATATATAATTCGTTCTGGAGTAGTTTCATATACTGGTTAATAGCCTACGACGAGTACTATCGAACCCCATATTTCAATATTTTATTCGTTCACCTTTAGAAGAAATAAAAGACAAACATCTTTTGGTTTTCTCTTTTCAACTTTAGGTTTTACGATCGACCAGATGTTCTCGATTGGATTAGCGTCGAGGCTGTTTGATGGCCAATCTAACAGTTCCGGTACATTATTCGTGACGAATTGTTTACAAATATTACTTCAATGTTTTGGATCATTGTCCTGTTGTAGACGCCAATTCCGATGAAATTGTCGTCTAGCAGCAAGAAGACGAAAATTTTTGAGCATATAAACATAATATTGTCCATCAGGATTGCATCTAAATGTATGACAGGTCAATACGCCTTTCACACTTACGGCACCCCACACGTGGACTTTTTGATGAATTTTTGGTATACGTTTAACTTCATTATTTGGACATTTGGAGCAACGACGAACGGTATTACGAAAAAGTTGAATTGAATCTTCATCTGTAAATATTGTACGTGTAAAATTATCATTTTTATTCTGTTTAGTCCATTGAACACATCGTTTTTTATCATCGGATATTAACATAAGAGTACTTTTTGATAAAACATTTCTATAAACATATTCATGAAGATGACGAAGTATTGTTGACGTAGATACTGATGAATGATATGTTGTCACATGGCCGACCATCTCCATCTTGGTGTTTAAGTGAATCTGTTTGTTTCAATTTGTTGATATCGTAATAGATAGTTCTAAGTGGAATATTTGTTCCGCAATGAATAATAGAAGTAGATCGTATACCTTTGTTCCAATAATATAATATTGATAAATGATGGTTTTTTAAATCATTAGGTGATGTCATGATTAAATGTATATGTACAGAAAAGAAAAGAAATTACATTTCTGTATGATCAGCGTGTAGCATAGCCAACGAACATATATCCATGAAAATTTGAATTTCGTAATTGCTTTCTAACGACAAAAAAACAGTTACACAAAAAATTTTATTTTGTACAAGTTTTTTTGAATACAGCTGTATATTGTCTTGCTATCGTTTCGATATTTTTACATATTGTTCATTTATCTTTTCAACGTTTTCTTGTTTTTTTCTCTAGCTTTATGCCTTTATATATACACTGCGTTCGAACTAAAGCAATCGCTATTATTCGTACCGACTAACTCTTATGCCCAATGGCGAAAATCTCAAATTACTGAGAAAAATCAAGCGGTAAATTTTGATCGGCAGAGATTTTTGAAGCACATATATATCGACTCTGTTTTTGATGCTTAGGCTATAAAATAAAGGCAATCCGAGCTGGATAGCTATTTACACTGGTGATCTATCCTCGAAAGACCGATGCCTGCTGAGGCATATGCCCACGATAACTTCAACTACGTCGAATACCACCTATTCGATCCAGTTTCACCCGTATGAACACGAATCCGAAGTCAGCTTTCCTGATTTTTCAATAAACAATCCGGCTTTAGACCTAGAATGATGCTCACTCTATGAGATAGCTCATAACGTGGTTTATATTAACCAAGCCTCCTCCCCCAATTTTTTAGCTTGAAAAAAGCTCCAGCATCTTTTATATCACGCGAAAGAAGTCAGAAATACCATTATTTTTGAAGGAAAAACTTCTCGATTTAGTGTTTTATATCAAATCAGATGTTCCCGTACTCAAATGACACCTAGAAAACTTGTTTATAGGTAAAACCAAATGATTCGATGCATTTGATTTAATTATAGTTTGATTAGACGTATCATTTGAGAATAGAAAATGGAAAAAGCTTTTCTCAGCGCTGAAGAGTGGTTCTCTGGCGGATTCTCTTTTTTAAGACACAGCTGTAATAATATTGTTTTTTGAAATGAGGTTCTGTATTAATGATGAAAAAAACACTTGATATGAAAACAAGTTGACGTATATGATGCTACCGCTTTTTAATGATGTCTTAATCT
>JAJEKB010020433.1:311871-337214 GCA_022393335.1 Macrotrachela quadricornifera | reverse complement strand
CTGATTGGCTGAAATCTTGTATATACCATGGGCCAATATTAGACTTCGACTATCATCCATAGGAAACATGGGCATATTCGGGCCATTTAGGGGTTATCAAACGCGTCTTTAATATGACCCGAACAACCCTATGTTTCATTCGGATAGTAGCAGAGAGAACCCTTGCTGAAATCTGATTGGTCGAAAAAATTGACCAATGGGAGAGGGACCAGACGTGACACTCGACATTAGTATATAGATAACCGCTGACTATCTATAGCATCACTTTCCCATAACTGTAAAGCTACTTATTTACTTACTTATCTTAAAGATTCTGAGGATTCCTCTGACAACACACCTATATATATATATATAGACATCCAGACAATGACTGAAACACTGTCTAGACGGATGACTCATCATGGTCAGTCTAGACAGATGAGTCATCAGGGTCAGTCTGAACAGATGAGTCATCAGGGTCAGTCTAGACAGATGAGTCGTCACGGTCAGTCCAAATTTTTTTTTTGTTAAAAAATTAATTTTTTCCAAAATAATTTTTTTATCAAAAATTTATTTTTTTACCAAAAATTTATTAATACTTAATATACCGATTTTTTGTGAAAAAATAAAAAACTAATTTTTTCGTAAAAAGATTATTTCTAAAAAAAAATAATTTTTGGTAAAAAAAAAATTTTAGTAAGACCCCTCGACCCCTGATAGTTGGGCCAACTTAACGACTTCTACAGAACTGGTCTAGACGGATGAGTCATCATTAATAATAAAGTTCGAATTAAAGGTTAACCTTTAACCTTTGACCCCGGACAAACCGACGAGCAATTTCCGTTTCCTATACTCATCCTTTCAGGATTGAGAATTAGTGATATTCTTCATCGATCACATGCACAAGATTATATAAAACCAACTGATTTTGTAACTGTTTTTAAACCATTGATTGGAACACATAATTTACTAGTTAGTGAAGGTATTGAACATGATCGTGCTCGAACAATGATTAATCCGGCATTTTATTTTAATAATCTAAGAGCAATGATTTCAATTATTATTGAACAAACAACAAGAACTATTGATGAACTTCTTTTGAATATCAATAATTAACAAACTATTGATTTACAAAAAGAATTTTGTGCATTAACACTATCGATTATTGTATCGAGTGCATTTGGTAAAAAAATCGATAATCAAACTGATCTTATAAAAGTTATATGTGAAACATTACCAAAAATGCTTTCTGCAATTGGATATCGATCAGCACGAATGATTAATCAAGTTCCTTTATTTGCAAAATTACCCATATGTCAAAAACATATAGTTGATCAAGGTTCACAAATTATTGCTCAAATTGTTGATCAAATAATTTCAGATAGACGTGAGGGACGATCATCAAGTTTATCTTTAAATAATGATCTTCTTGATCTTCTTCTTTCAGCTATCGATCCTGAAGGAATACCATTTAGTGATCAAGAAATAAAAGAACAAGCTTTAACATTTGTTTTTGCTGGACATGAAACAACTGGTAATCTAATGACATGGATTGCTTATGTTTTAATGACTAATAATAATGTTTTATATGCTTGTCAAGAAGAAGTCGATAGAATACTTCCGAATGATATTCAACCAACATACGAACATTTAACTGAATTGAATGTATGTGAAGCTGTTATACAAGAAACACTTCGTCTTTATCCATCAGCACCTTTTATTGTACGAGAATGTGTACATGAAAATACTATTGGTAATAAAGATCATCGTCAATTAGTCATTCCAGTTGAAGCAACTATTCTAATAGATATTTATGAACTTCATCGACGTGCTGATTATTGGCCTCGACCACTTGAATTTGATTATACGCGATGGTTACGTGATCCAGTTACTGGTCTAAAACCAAAACTTTCTCATTCATTTTGTTATTTACCATTTAGTGCTGGACCACGAAGTTGTATTGGACAAAATTTTGCATTACTCGAAGCAAAAATTATATTAGCATCATTTTTACAACGTTGTACTTTTGAATTGGAACCTGGACAAAAAATAATACCTGATATTATGATGAATATGCGGCCAAAGTACGGTCTACAAGCAAAAATTAATAAACGTTAAATAAACTTATTTAATCGATAATTTTTTTCTAAAATTTTCTACCCAACAGACATGTAATAATAATAATAATAATAATAACGTCCTATAGGCTTATCGCCCGTTGGGGCCGGCCGCGGTTATTATTACTAATTTTACACATGCAACTGGGTTCTATCGTCTTTTCTTTTTATAGACGGCGGTATCTGCACCCTCTTCCGTCCAACATACTGACTAAAGATATAGTCAGTACGAATGACTCATGTGGATGAATCATTTTAGACAACTTAGCCGTTAGTGACTTGTCCAGGATCATTCCATGGATGATGTTACTGAGGTTTGAACACAGTACCTTTTGGGTACATTCTAAGCAACGTAACCATTCAACCATGGCGGCATAATAGACATGTACATATATCGTTTTCCTAATTCGTTTATTTGAATTATAGGAGCACTATTAGAAAGTCCAAAATACAGTTAATGGCATATAAAATTGTTTTTCCAACAATTAGAATCAACCGTGCAAAAAACTATAGTATAGAGTGATGAAATCTCTAACTGATATATAAAATAAACTGATACAGTTTTTCATAAATATAACTTCAAAAATATAGAAAAAAGATTTCGAACATGCTCAAATGGTATAAATATTCCAGTACTAGGTCTATTTACCTGTATCGATCAGGGTCGTACGACAGTTTTGTACCGACAGTTGAGCATACAACACTTGCGTGCATAACTCTCACGCACAAAATTATTTTTTTTTCTCTTTGATTTCTGTATTATCGGATAAATGGAACTTACCACTATGAATAAAAAAAAAGATGATCTGCTTTTTATTATTGGATCAATCAATATGGATAGAAAAGGTATATCAGGATGATAGAATCAATTAGCATCAGATGAATAAGTATATCGGTGATGCTAGCACCATATTCAAGTAAGATTCCCCCGTATTCGTTGCAAAATCTGTTCCAAGCGTTCCAGTCAGTGTTCCATATACGGGTTATCGAAACTTCGCTGATGCGCGCAAGTGTCGGCGCCCAAATGCTGTGCCACGATCGACTAGTTACACTATCTTCAGAATCCATCCATTTACATAATTCCTTGGATGCGGTCTATATGCAGCAGATTGAAATAGCTCTCACAAAGTTGTTATCTTTATTATGATGGTCAAAATATAATAGATAATCAGAATAAATCGACATATTTTACAAGTCTCACTCTAACTATTTTATAACAGTATAAGTTAGTCAAATAAATATTTGATTGTTATATTTAATATAAAAATTTTTTATTGATTTATTTTAATACTAGTTGTAACGATCAAAATAACTATTCTACCAATAGTATAAACACAAGTAAGAAAAATCTTAAAAGAAGTAAAAATGAAATCTCTTTCTCTTGACTACCAATATCGAATAAAAAAAACAAGGAAATATGTCAATAAAGTTTAATGTATATACAATGAATACAAAATTTTATTTATTAATTAGAAATAGAAAATTCGACTTTAATTTTTTTAATTTAACCTGATGATAAAGCAAAGTAGTGACAGCTAACTGAAATTAGCATTATATTCAACAGAAATTTTATTTGTACATATTTTATAACGATGATCTACAAAAATATCATTATTATATGGTTCATCAACTAAAGCATCAACTAATAAATAAGGATTAGAATTTAAATTAAAATACGCAATCCTGTTACATGTGACTGATGAACAAGGATATGAACTTACGAATAAAATCAAGAAACATTTATTATAAGTGAAATATTTTTTGCAATAATTACCTTGATTAATCACGAGGTCCTAAATGACAATTGTGACTAACACCAACAATATATAATCGACCAAAATCACCTAACATGTAACCAAATTGGGCTAGTACGAAAATTAAGATATTTTTAATTATTAATACTGACATTAGCAGTCTTTAAATCTATATATACTCCTAAAAAGCAAAATTTGGACACGGTATATTGTCACTATAAAAATATAATTTTAAAAGAATAATATCATATTCTGATAGCACTTGGAATTGTCTACCTTCCTATATATTTGTTTACTGTCTTAAAATATTTTTAAAAACAATGAACTCATCTCAACTGACAAATTCGAAAAAAATTCATAGTTTTTCGGTACTTTTATAAAAATTTTCTTCATTCAATTTAGAATTGATTAACAAGAATGTTTAAATATTACCCGATTTATTATTCAGTATACAGACCACCCTCGAAACATGCCTCGTTCTTATGACCCAATCCGACAGAATTTTTCGTCACGAATTGTTCCTGTTAACAAAATCCGTAGTTTGTTGCGTATATTACAAATGTAGTTGTGAGGAAATACTCGGTTTTATTTTGAGTATGACTAACGAAGATTATCAAACTCATAATAAAATTTTTATGTAAAAAGATTAATTACTTATTGAGTGGGAGACAAACATATTGTAAGGTTTCAAAAGACCACAACACTCATTTTACATAATGCGATATTCTTTGGTATTATTTTTTTAATTGAGCTATCCCTAGTAGAAATTTAACCGTCTTTTTGACTGAATATATATATTTATTTTTCTTATTTTCAGATAGAGAGCTATTCGGTTGTTAAGCATAATTTGTGAACAAAGAAAAACGTTCCATATCTAAAGTGTAAAAATCAACTTACGAACATCATATATAGTTATTTATTTGATACAGTAATTTTTCTACTCCCTTCTAATTCATTACATAATCATAGTCAACAAAAACTTTAGCATAAAAAAATTGAAACAAGTTCATAAGAGACTTTCTTATTTTCAGAAAATATTCTAGCCTTTATTCTCAATCAAAGTAGGATGCTTAAATAAAATCTAATTTAAAGGTCACATTTTCCAATGATGGCTTAATTGCAAGGTGCTGGCCCTGTGGTCACTCTTTACTTACCGCATATCAATTTTTTAGGATAAAGCTTCGCCTGTAGCCGAGAGATGCAAATACTTTGAAGAGTACCCATGTAAATATTTTTTGCATAAAAACGCGGTTGGTTTGCGTGTAAATCGCAGCAAACGACCGCATCTAGACGCAGCTCAGATGAAACATTTCTTGCGTTTAATCGCGGTTTAAACCAATACGCGGTCTAAACGCGATTTGATCAATATTTGAAATTCAAAAATATCTTTCAATCCGTCTCAGGTTTGATCTGAGTCACCATCGATATTCTCTAATGATGGTTTTTGCCTCGCTATAGACGAACGGAATGTTGAAATTTTGATATATCTAAAACGATCGAAGTTAGATTCTTCACAAGTAGACTAGCGATTAAGAATCAAGTATACGTACTGTGAAGCCACATGTGATCACAATCATTCTCGATTGAAACAGAAAGTTTATATAAATCGAGAATTGACATCTTATTTATATAGCGATGTGTCAATAGATAGATTTATATATATTTATATTCTTGTACGAACAAAATTTTTGATAAAATAAAATGAATATAGATTAGGAAAATTTTTTAAAATTTTCACGAACTTTTTCTTTTGGCAAAAAATTTTTGTTGATATTTTATTTATAAAAATGTAATGTTTACGATTTAAAATATTGTCATATTTCAGAATTTCTTATCTACCTCTCATATTTTATTAATCACTATGTAATTTTTTCATATTTCGTTTTTGTTGTGAAGTAAAAGTATTGAAAATGACTTTCAATATCGATGTATGATTCCAAAACATATACATATCTATTGTAATATGTCAAAAATACCTCGACAATATTTGATTTTGTTTAAAAAAACTCAAATGACTACCTTGTGTTAAACTAAAATTTATCAAAAATTTAATTATTCGTATTATTAATACATTAATATCGTTATTAACTTGGTTATTTTTCGTGTCCTAAAATGCGACTATATTAAGTATAGGAAAGACAGTAATGTATACAATGTACTAATTATTACGACTAATAAAGAGAAATATAAAAAAAGACCCAAAAATTGTTAAGCCCTTCATTTTTTTCAAGCTAGATCAATTTTTGATAAGTGATAGTGGAAAAAAAATGTTCTGATAGATGTAATGTTTATCTCTGTTTTTTATTGTTGTTTTCAAATGTGAATAGGTAAAAAACATATAAGCTTATATGACACGATAATTTCTCCTTCCATGAAATAATCTATTATATAAAACAAAACTCAGATGTTAGTATTTTGAATAAAGTCATTATCAACTGAGATGTAGAGTTTCTTTATATATCTACAACAGGTATCGAATGTTATATATGAGCATAAATCATGTTTGAAAATGGCATTTTATTGATTAGTTAGTAATCGGCAGTGAGGTGAAGTCATTTTTGTATTTCTAATAAGTAAAATGTTTGAGATGGTTTAACTTGACTTTTTGTTGAAATACAAAAAAACAAATAATGTTCAAAATCTGAATACATTATTTGTTATTAATATATATCCAAAGCTATTTTTTAACATGCATCTTTAAAAAATCACCTCCAGACGCATTTGAATAATCTTCCATTGTCTGCGTCTAAGCGCAGGTTTCTATCAAATCGCATCTATTTTGCGTTTTGTGTTTACATGGGTGAAACAATGATTAATTAGAAATCGCGATATTTATATGTTTCTTGTCGACTTTTGTCAATGGATTAAAAGATAGCAACTTTTTTTTATGAAGAAAATAAAGTGGTTCAAATTTATCGTAAAAAAGATAGAAAGTATATTTAGCAGAACATAAGAATAACAAATAAAGTGAATCGTCCATTTCGCTTTTTGAAGTACACATAATACTCGGATTTAAATCCGAGGTTTCCGCATTTTTCTTGATTATTATCAAATAAAATTCTGTATAAATGTAGCTTTTATGTTTTCGTTGCTTTACTTTTTAATTAATTTGAGCCATAAATCTTCCTCAACATTATAGAAAAGAAGAAAGAATAAAATATGTCATCTTTTTTCTAATGTACCGGGTGTTTGAAAAGTCACTTACCAAAAAAAAATCTGAATATCTCCTTTACGGTTCGAGCAAACGAACTGATTTTTTTATCAATTCAAGAGGCATGTTCAAAGTTTATATCCATAAAGACATGTCTAGAGAGACGCTTTGCTAAGTATCATTATTAGTTTGAACAAAAAAATGTTTACTTTTTTACAGATAGGAAGAAAAAACAATATACTTGACAAAAGATCCCTCTAGACATGTCATTATCAATATGATGCTTGAACATACCTCTATCATTGATAAAAAAATCAGCTCGTATGCTTGAACCGTAAAGGAGATATTCAATTTGTTTTTCGGCAAAATGACTTTTCAAGATTGCTCAAAAATTACACAACGTAGAAAAAATTGATTATCTCCGTTACGGTTCGAGCAAACGGGCTGATTCTTTCATCAATAATAGAGGTATGTCGAAGCTTCAGGTTCATAAAGACATGCCTAGAGAAATTCTTCGTTAATTATATTGGTTTTTTTTCTTATCTGTGAAAAAGTAAACATTTTTTTGTTGAAGTCATTTGTGATACTTAACAAAGGTTTTCTCTAACCTTGTCCATATGGATTTAAAGTGTGAATATGCCGCTATTATGAGTAAAAAAATCAGTTTGTTTGGTTGAACTGTAGCCGAAATATTCAATTTTTTCTTGGTAAGGTGGCTTTTGGCTCACCCTATTCCTATTTGTGAAAAAATAAAAATTTTTTTGTTCAAACTAATAATGATACTTAGCAAAGCGTCTCTCTAGACATGTCTTTATGGATATAAACTTTGAACATGCCTCTTGAATTGATAAATAAATCAGTTCGTTTGCTCGAGCCGTAAGGGAGATATTCAGATTCTATTTTGGTAAGTGACTTTTCAAACCCCCGGTATGTATCAATCGCTATAAAAACAAAATAGGATTCATTCTCTTTTCTTTGATTTCATATACGTTAGATTCTCTTTAATTTTGTCTCATGTGCTTCAATATAAAGTGAGAGGTATACATTTACTATCAGAGAGAAAAAATACTGACTCAGTATCATGTGAATCTCGTCATAGTTGAGTGATGATTCATACTTTTTTTTGCTATTAACCATAACATCATGTACTGATTAAAGATTGGTATAAAACATCTATAATATTAAAAGTAATATTCAGATGAAATTATTGATAAAAAAAACACGTTTGTATAAATAAATAGGTAAGTGATTGGTTTTTTTGTTAAATAAAGTAAAGAAATAATGAGTGTTTTAAAAAGAGTAAATCGTTTTCTCTATATTCTGATGATATTTTGTTTTAATATTCATTTGTAGAGAATTTTTTTACAAAGTAGTATATTTTTTTTTTGATATTAATGTAAATAATATTCATTATTATTCCTTAATATGCGTGTTCAAATGAACAATTTCACAAAAACAATTTTTTTACTGAATGTAAATTAAACAGTCAAATGTATATAAATCTCTATTACTAATTGAGTAGTATTATTTACCAAGGATTAAGAAAGTTATCCTGACATCTTTACTGTGTTAATCGAAGAATGTAATGTTTTGCAATGTCTTGCCAAATCGAATATGAGATAAACAATAAATATAGTGATAATAGTCGATGAATCCCATCATGTTAACAAACAAAGCGAAATATATCTTAACTAGTGATACATTTGACTCTTCTTCTAAAAATTAATCACCTCGAATTTCATGTTCGTAAAGCCATCATTAAAGAAACACAACAAAAGTAAATTAATCAATACAAAAAAAGCAATTTACTCATGCATAAAAATTAACCAATCATTCAATGTCTTTATCATCAAAAAAAAAAAAAAATAGAAATTCATCGTAGAAAAAAAACTGAATATTTACTCATGAAAATTAACCATCATTCAGTACTCATATCCCACATTCACAAAAACTTATTCAATTTTACAAATAGAAACTATAAGACCTGTATAAAGGTATCTTTTAGATTTTTGTTACTTAATTTAAGCAAAAAATCTGTCTCAACGTTATAGAAAAGAAAAAAAAAATAGGTCATATTTTTTCTAATGTATATATCAATCACTATAAAAACAAAATGGGATTCATTCTCTTTTCTTTGATTTCATCTACATTAGCTTCTTTTTAGTTTTATTTCATGTGCTTCAATATAAAGCGAGAGGTATACATTCAATATTCGGAAGAAAAATATATCGATTCAGTATCACATTTCTCTGGTCATAGTTGATTGACGATTGTTATTGTATTATGCTAATAATCTAATATCACGTGCGCATTAAAGATTGATATAATACATTTATAATATTAAAGGTAATACTCATATGAAATTATTGATCAGTAAAAAAAAAGGTTTGTATAAATAAACAGGTAACGGGTAATTTATTTTGAATAAAGTAAAGAAATAATGAGTATTTTAAAAAGAGTGAATCTTTTTTCTCTGTATTCCAATGATATTTTGTTTTAATATTCATTTGTAAAGAATTTTTTTATTAATGTAAATAAAATAGTCAAATGTATATAAATCTCTATTACTAATTGAGTAGTATTATTTATCGATGATTAAGAAATTTATTCTGATATCTTTGCTGTGTTAATTAAAGAATGTAATTTTTTGTAATGTCTTGCCAAATTATTCAATCGTTTTGAAAGATCTTTTTCTCATATTTAACTTCTACTGAGAAAATGTTTCTGAATTGATTGATTGTGATAAAAAAATGACTGATGGTATCAGATCGAACATTTAAGCATGATTATATCAATCCTCAAATACTTTAATTAGTATAACAATCATGGCAAGACAACTTTCTAAATGTTTAATATATATACTATTATTTCTACAAATTTCAACAATTTCATAAACAAAATATGAAAAAATTTCTTGTTTGAATAATTTCTTTTCTAGATTATACAAGAAGATTATGGATTCTGAAGACACAATATCCGAGCAAATTCCTCCTGATCAATTCAAATTACTGTTTGTATCTTTCTAAGTAATATTTATCTAATTATTATTTATCACCTCCAGGAAAATATACTGTTTACGCATTCCGTCAACTACTATACCTTACTCAATCTTCGCAGTGTTTACAATTATTTCAATAATTGTGGGAGTACTCACTGTTTATTATGCGTTACGACAGTCAAGTATGTTCTACATTTGTCTAAACGACAATTGACAAGATTATTCAGAATTTTTCTAAGTTTTAAAAAAAGATTATTAATCTAAAAACTGTTAATCTAATCCTTTATGGAATTATAATGTAAAACATGATGAAGCTGCATATATTATAAATTAGAAAATTCACCATAATATATTTTACTTTTTATTGGCTACTAATAATTAGTCTATCGGGTCAGATTGAGGATGATTGATGCCTAATAAACAGTTTGATTGAAGATAATTTTTAAAATTTAGCAATAGAAATATTTTTCTATATTTACTCAACTAAAATAAAATATTCTTTGTTTACACATTCACTCAGTTGATAAATACAATATTTATTCTTATTTAATATCTTTTTAAGATATAACATGCCAATCAACATTCGAATGGGGGACCAAAAGCTCGATTATTTTGAGCTCTGCTCCACACTCGGTAGCTGTTGGTCACTTGAACAACGATAGCCTCATGGATGCTGCTGTGGCTAATTTTGGTACAGACACCATTAATATATTTTTTTCAATTATTAACAAAACTTTAAACAATCAACAAACATATTCAACTGGATTCAAATCTCGTCCCTATTCAATTACTATAAGTGACTTTAATAACGATCATTATCTTGATATAGCTGTGGCAAATTATGGTGTCAACAATATAGGTGTTTTTCTTGGAAATGGTAATGGAACATTCGATAGGCAAAACATATTTTCGACTGGTTCTTCTCATCCATTATTCATTAGTACTGCTGATTTTAACAATGATAATCATTCTGATATAGCTGTAATCCATTATGGGACTGACAGTATTGGTATTCTTTTGGGAATTGGTGATGGATCATTTCGTATACAAAGAATCTATAGTACTGGTTACGATTCTCTACCTCATTCATTAGCAATTGGAGATTTTAATGGAGACAATAAATTAGATATTGCTTTTACCAATTATGGCACTAATAATATTGGTATATTTCAAGGATATAGTAATGGAACATTCATGAGTCAAAAGATTTATACAACTACTCATAACTCAAATCCATCTTCAATTGCTCTTGGAGATTTTAATAATGACAACTATTTAGATATTGTTGTTACTCATTATCGTCTTGGAAGTATTGGGATATTTCTCGGTTATGGTAATGCAACCTTTGCAAAACAAACAACATATTCAATTGGTTCAAAATCTCGTCCACAATATATAGCTGGTGGCTATTTTAATGAAGATAGGAATCTTGATATTGTTGTTCTTGATTCAAACAATGATCAAATTCATATTATTTCAGGAGATGGAAATGGAAATTTTGGCATATTAACTACGCATGATTCTGTACCTGGATCTAGTCCAATTGCAGTCGCTGTTGCTGATTTCGATAATGATAATCAATCAGATATTGCTGTAGTTAACAATGGTACTAATAATTTACTTCTATTGAATGGATACTCCACAAAACCATCAGCAAGATCAACAACTTATTTTGTTGGACGTGATTCTCGTCCATCAGCACTTGTCATTCATGATTTTGACAATGATGGAAAACAAGATTTAGCTGTTAATAATTTAAATGATAACTATATACTTATTCTGAATGGTGTTGGTGATAGAACATTCGTAAGAGGAGAAACATATTCAACTGGAAATAAATCGGCTCCACAATATCATTGTATTGCTGATTTGAATAACGATAATCGAATAGATCTAATCGTTGCTAATGTAGGTACTGATTCTGCTGGTGTTTTTCTTGGACAAGACAATGGAATTTTTTCTACTGTTACACAATACTCTACTGGTATTGGTTCTGATCCAAATTTTCTTGCTATTGGTGATGTTAATAATGATAATAAATTAGATATTGTCTCCGCAAATACAGGTTCAAGTAGTATCGGTATTCTTCTTGGATATGGAAATGGAACTTTTGGGAATGTTCAAACATATTCTACTGGTGTCGGTACTGTTTCGTATTCGATCACTGTTGGTGATATTAATCATGACAATAACTTAGATATTGTCGTTAGTACTAATTCACCTGACAAACTAGGTGTTTTTCTTGGATATGGAAATGGAACCTATGGAACACTGACCACTTATAATACTGGTATTGGATCAGGTCCTTTTGTGGTTGTTCTTGCTGATTTCAACAGAGACAATCATCTGGATGCAGCCATTGCGAACACATATGCTGGAAATATTGGAATTTTTATTGGAAATGGAGATGGAACTTTTAGGAATCAAGTAACTTATTCATCTGGCACGGCCTCTTCACCATACTTCATTGCTATCATCGATTATAATAATGATAATTATGATGATATTGCTGTCACAAATTTTGGTCTCAATCAAGTAGTTATCCTTTTTGGCGATGGTAATGGCACTTTCGAACTTGAAAGAACATTTCCAACTGCTACTGGTTCGAATCCATTTGGCATCGGTGTGGCAGATCTTGATAATGACAAACACTTAGAAGTTATTGCCACTTATTGGGGTAATGGATATGTATCTGTCTTAACTGAATATTATGTAGCACAATTTGCTAATAAAATTACTTATCAAACTGGTTCTGCTCCACATCCATATTCACTAGCTGTCACTGATTTTAATAATGATAATCGATCTGATATCGTTATTGCCAATTCGGATACTGATAATTTAGATATACTTCTTGGATTGGGTAATGGATCATTTATGGAGCAAATGATATATTCGATTGGAACTGATTCACATCCACAATATGTTATTACTGGTGATATTAATAAAGACAATAACATCGATATAGTTAGTGTTAATTCCAAAAATAATACAATCAGTATCATTATGGGAGATGGAAACGGAACATTTGCACCTCAACTAATGTTTTCAACTGGAGATAATTCAAATCCATATGCAGTAGCTATGAGTGATTTTAATAATGATCAACGAGTTGATTTTGTTATTGCTAATGAAGGAACAGATAGTCTAGGTTTATTAATTGGATTCAATTATACATCTTTTCAGAGTCATAAGATGTATTCCAATGAAGATAGTCTGACTCCAAATGCTGTTATTCTAAAAGACTTCAATAATGACAACCATCTGGATATTGCTGCTGTCTTTCTAAACAGTCATTATTTAGCTATTGTTTTTGGAGATGGAAATGGAAGTTTTGGTGATATGATGACATATTCAACTGGGTCTGATTCATTTCCCCATATGCTAGCTGTTGCTGATTTCAACAACGATGCTCAACTAGACATTGTCGTAGTTAATTCCAGAACAAATAATATAGGTGTTTTTTTTGGATATGAGAATGGAAGTTTGGATGTTATGATAACATATTCAACTGGACGCGATTCTGGTCCATTTTCTGTTGATGTGGGCGATTTTAACAATGATAATCTAACTGATATTGTGACGGTTAATACTAACAAAAATAATATAGGTATTTTTCTAGCATATAATAATGGTAGTTTTGCTACGATGGTAACATATTCAATGGAAGATTCGTCTAAACCATATGCAGTCGCCGTTGGTGATTTTAATAAAGACGGTCAATTGGATATTGCTGTAGCTAATGATGGCACTAGCACTGTGGGCGTTTTTCTTGGCTTTGGTAATGGACATTTTTCAATTCAAATGACTTATTTAACTGGCCATCGATCTCAGCCACGGTGGATAGCTATTGCAGATTTCAATGGCGACAATCAATCTGATATTGCTGTCGCCAATTATAACAGTAACAATGTAGGTATTCTCCTTGGAAATGGAAACGGCTCTTTTACTGACATCGTGACATATTCATCTGGAGATGGTTCCGCCCCAACAGGTCTGAATATTGATGATTTTAACAATGATAACATATTAGATATTGCTATGGCTCTGTCCGGCACCAATAGCTTTGCTGTGCTTTTTGGATTTGGAGATGGAACATTTTTATTAGGTACAGCATATTCAACTGGTGCAGGATCTGGATCAACTGCAATTGCTGCTGGTGACTTAAATAATGATGTACAATTAGATATTGTTACCAGCAATTATTTAACGAACAATATAGGAGTATACCTTGGATATGGTTACGAACTATATGCAGGTGTAACAAAATATAACATTGGTGATGGATCTCAACCACATTCAGTTGCTGTTGGTTATTTCAATAACGATGCTTGGTCGGATATTGTTGTAGCTAATCATGGCATTGGCACTGTAGGAATTTTACTTGGACATGGTCATGGAGTTTTTGATACTATGATATCATATTCAACTGGAGTCGGTTCTACTCCACATTCACTTGCTATTGCTGATTTTAACAACGATAACCAAACAGATATTGTTGTCATCAATTCTGAAACTGATAATATCCTTATTCTTCTTGGCTACGGAAATGGAACATTTACCAAAGGAATCATATATTCAACTGAAATTCGTTCTCGTCCGTATGCAGTTTCCATAGGTGATTTCGATAAAGATAATCGATTAGATATTGTTATTGCAAATTCCGGCACTAATACAATAATTATACTTTATGGATATGGAAATGGAACTTTTGGAAACAAAATGTCATATACATTAGGTTATGAATATCAGCCTTATTCAGTTGCTGTTACTGATTTAAATCAAAATAGTTGGTTAGACATTGTTATCGCATGTTATGGTACAGACTATATAGAAACTCTAATAAAAGTCTGTTAGACTATTCATTGTTATTTGGTGAACCTTGTATTCTTTTTTCTTTTCTTCTGTAGTATTTACTTGACATTCTAATTATATATGATATCTAACTTTTATTAAGCATTTTATACGTATTTTACACTGTATTAAAATTTGTTTTGGCTCCAGTTTGCTATTTATTTGAAGGAGTAGATTAATTAACCCTTTCACGGCGATTCGGTTTTTATAAAAAATAGTTGTGAAATCTTTATTTTTTACGTTTATTAACTCTTGAAAAATGCATTCTTTGCTTCTTTCATTATGTGCAATCATTCCTTATTCTTTTTGCTTTTGATTTATGCCCATCTTTCTTGTAACATTCGGAAGGACTCTCGATTTATTTTTGTTTTGTTTGCATCATAACATAGAGGATTCTACTTTTACGTTGATTTTAATAGTTATTGTAGTTTGTCTCTCCCTTTTTTTATATGTTTGACGCGGTGAGAATGAGATAAAGCAACAAAGTTCCAGTCAAGTTTTTGTTTTCGTTACACAACATTATTTTTTCCTCTTGCTCTGCATTGATATGAAAAAGACTGAATCTTTGGGATGACTTTAATGCTGTTTAGAGTAACTGACATGGAAAGGATAGTAACTTGCGAAGTGATATGAGTAATTTGAATCTTCAAGCTCTGAGGAAGAGTAAATAAAAAGCCATAAAGGTACAGTTGCCTTCAATTACAATGAAGGAAAACAAGATATACGTTTATCTGATCAATTGTCAACACACTATAGATGCCAAAGACGAACTATAAAATGATATGAAAAAGTGATATTTGAATTTATGTTTGGGATAGCAAAAGTAAATGCCTAATGCATTCACATGGAAAATTATAACACAAGATGTATTATCATGCTACAGCTTGGTGGGCCATTGGAAAATCTAAAATCTAGCGGGAGACAACAGCCAATAAGCCAAACGACAAGCAAATTCTCTGATCAGAAGCTTGAAGAAATGAACGAATCTGTGCACAATGTTAACAGCTCTGCATTGGTTGCTGTGAAAAATCATGGAACAACAATCAAGGGAAGTGAACAATGCGTCAGCAAAACAAAATAAAAATCTTCTGTTCTACCCAAAAAAAAGCTTTTTCTCTATAATGTTTTAACAAAAACATCCTGTTACACGATAAAAGTATCAAAATAATGTCGAAAGCCGAGCAAATGACACATCATGCTTAACTTTCTGCACAAGAAAAAAAAGAAAAAGTAATTGATTTTCTATACAGTTTCTTCTTAAAATATAGCAGGACCCACCGGTGGGTCACATCGCCGTGAAACGGTTAACCAACTAACTAACTCAGGCGCAGTAGCGAAGCATGGCCCGAAGGGCCAGCTGAGCGCACGCGTTCGCTTGCATCTTCGCTCGAAGTGCATATTCACTCACCGCAAACGTATCTCACCCACCCTCCCTGAAGGTTTTTCATCCACCGCAAACATATCCCACCCATTCCCTGAAGGTTTTTCACCCATCGTAAACGTATCTCACCTATTTCCTAAATGTTTTTCACCCTCACCCAAAAACATATCTCATCCATTCCCTGAAGGTTTTGTCACCCAAGATTCAGAAGGTGTTACACCCTTCATATCTTGTAAAAAACATAGTTTCGACATTTACCCGTCCAAATACACCCGCATACGTATGTTAAAATTAACACATGATTTATTTTTATTCGATAGAGATTACCCACATAGGAGAATGTTAAAATGACCATAGAATTTATTTTTATTCAATCGATATCACACACATAGGAGAGAATGTTTAAATTAACGTTTCCATTTTTGATTCTCCTATATTAGTCTGATTGTTTGAGAAAGTTAGAAAACAATCTCTCCATTTCTTCTTCTTGTTTTGACATATAATCAATCAGTCGTCATTTTTGCATTTTTAAATGTATCCCTCACCCACCTTTCTATACCAGCAATAATTTTGAGCTACATTTTAGAAATCTAATTTATATGACAAAATACCCCTGAGCGCCTTGAGAGCCAAGACCACCTTCTGCCTTCACGCACACCATGTGCCCTGCCCTGAAAAGATTGAGCCTAGTGAGTCAAGTACATCGCTACTTGATAATCTATTTATTAATAATAGTGAAAATACTTCTTTGTATTTGTGCTTACTGTTCTTATCCACTCACTTCACTGATCGTCAAGAGCAGCCGCACGGCTGTATGCACTGTTGTTCAGACGGCAGTGTGATGTTGAAAACGAATCAATCTTAGCTTGCTAGGCTCACAGGCAAGGGCACATAGTGCGGGTGCCGCGGGACCTAAAAATACATGGCGCAATAAAGAAACAAGCTTCACGAGAGAGAGAGAGTGTGTGTAGGACGAAAATCTAAATACATACAAAGCAATACAATATGACATCATAATAGATGATTAATATATCACAAAATCGATAGAAAGAAATAGTAACTCTACTGTTCTACTATAATAATATTGTGAACAAGAGTTCTGTTCTGCTATTTCGGAAGATTCTATTAGCGCATTAACAGATTCATGAGTCCTCGTGCAGCAATAAGAGTTCAAATTAGCAATCGTAATTTTTATTATTGTCCTCATTCATATTAACTACATTAGAATGTTTGATATGCAGCCATTCTTATGGTTGGAGAGAAAATCAGATAGTTTAACGGTAGAATAGCCGATCGGGTAACCGGATGATGTAGGTTCGATTCCTGTCTTGATTAAATGATCTTTTTTGTCTAATCATTCGTGTTAGGCAAAGCATGTCGACTGTGGATGTTTAGAAGAATTAGAAAACGTATAAAGTCGTGAGCAAGCGAAATGATATTAAATAATCCTTCATGGGTTCACTACGTGTGCTTTCTCTGTCGATTAAATGTTTTCGAAACTCACACCCTCTATAATCAGGCCGAACAACCCTTTGTTTCATCTTTACAGAAGCAGCAATATTGACGGCCCAATGAGCCATATCTCAATTCATCTCCACATTCCTCTGTTTCTTCACTATTGTCTTAGTAAAACATCATGATGTTCGAGGCGCATTATAGCATATATAGGATAACCTTAAATCGACCCGAACAACTCCATGTTTCATGTGGACAATAGTAGCAAATATCGACGGCCCAATGCGCCATGATTCCAGATACTCCCCACTCCCGTGTTTCTTCACTTTTGTGTTGATACAACATTAGGGTGTCGGTGGCAAACTATAGTACTTAGGGTATCTCTATAGTATAGCAGTTGAGAAGCCAAGGCTACCCCTGTAGTATAGTTGTTGAGGATCTAAGGGCACCTGTTTAGTGGAAGGATCAGGCTTTCAAGCGAGATGTTTCTTTTTGACCTCAATGTTTTTTTGACCCTGACACAAACAAACGAATGAACGAACAAACGAACAAAGTTTTTTTTCATATGACCCGCTCTACAGTCGAGGGAATAAAAAAAAACATTGTAGAATCGAACTAGAGATAAAACCATCTGATGATACTCTTAGCCGATTCGAAAGGCGCCATAGTAGCTCGTCTCACCCTCACCCTCACCCTCACCGTCAAATCCTGGTTCGAGACTAAATGAACTTTATTATCCATCATATTTAACATTTGATGTTGAAGGAAATCTTTTTGTTGTTGATAATAGAAATTATCATGTTCAAAAGTTTCTTATTAATAACAATTCTTGTTAATCTTTTCTGTACAAGATAATGAAAAAAAACTACAGTTAATTTTGTGAATGTAGTTATTCTAAATTTTATGTGAATAAAAAAGTTTTATTCGATAAACAAAATCAAATTTCAAAACCATTTTTAAACGTTTGAGAAGCAGAATAAGAAAAAGAAGTTAGTTCAATGAAGTAGAAATGTTATTTTTTATTTCATTAAATAAAACACTCGTTTTTATGATATAAAATCACTTTTTATTTTCTTCAAACTGATTTCATTTTTTTCAGGCGGTTACATCTACTTCTTCCGCTTGAAGATCTCGAGTGAGAATATCGACAAATTTCACGCTCAAGTCTAATGCACCATTCAAATCGGTTTCCTCAAAATCTTTGATATGTTTCTTGAAGACAGAAGCCATTACATTTGGATACGTGCCAATTTTCATCAATTTATATCGAATATTTTTGCTGTTGATTGCATCACTAATTCGTTCGATGGTTAATCCACAGGGACAACCATCAGGCCAATGATCTGCGCCTCCAAGTAGGCGTATAAAAAAATTGTCTTTTCCGTTCGAGTAGAGACTTCCATGTGGTGGCGCATCAGCAATATAAACAATATACTTGAGTGTAGCTCCATCACGCCAATTAGTATTTATCACAGCATTATACAATCCATCGAGTACTGCCTAAAGAAAATGAATAAATAAATAAAATGAATATATTTTTTATTTACTTCAGGTCCGTCACCACCACCTCTAGCATCCAGCTTTGCGATGTATGCAATAACAGATGCTGCGTCTGACAAATTCTCCGGATTTGATTCAATAACAAATGTATCATCTTGAGGTGGATGATCTCGATAGGCAACAAAACGAAATTTAACATCTTTAACGGCTTTTGATGCTTCAATAATTCGTTGAACAGTTTTTTTCGATTCGGAAATATATGAACTCATTGAAGCTGTTGCATCACAGCAAAAAACAATATCTAATCTATCAAAAGAATCATGTTTGCAGGTAAACGTATGATCACCACTGTGCCACGCAGGTTTAGTACAAAAACTTGGTGTACTGTCGTCATGAGACGAACGTGCACAGCAGAAAGAACAAGATCTGATCGTGGTAAGAACGTCATTATTATATGGTGGATTCCAACCAAGAGAATGCCAGTAATATTCACATAGCCAAAGATCATATGATTTATCCGGATATGGATACCATTGTTTAGTTGAATGTTTAGCATAAGGATACAATTTACCAGCACATTTTTCTTCACCCGCACAAAGTTTGAGATGAAAATGACCTCGTCCTCGTCGTTCACATGATTCACTACAAATTTCTGGTTTACATGATTCACCCGGTTTATATTCTCGCGACTTTCCTTCATTTTTGACAATAATTAATTTTGTTTCACTATGTGAAGAAACAAAAACATTACATTCTTTATTTCGATGATTTTTCGTTTCATGATATGGTGTTGAATGACCGTATGCAAGTTGACAAAAACTACGACATTCCGGACATTGACTACCACAACGATGTTCAGTCTTACAATTATGTGTTTCTTTTTCATGGGTAAGTGTATGAAGTGGAATAGCAAGAATACATTTTGAACGAATTGGTTTTGGTTCATAGAATTTGTAAGGAAATGTATTCATTGGATTTACCCATTGTTTCTCTTTAATATCGTATCCAACAAAGCAAACACCTTTTTGAACACAATCATTTCCACAGGTATGTTGACTACCACAAATATGATAATTTAATGTTAATTCACCATGTTTAAGTTCATTTGTTTTCTTTTCGATAATTATTCGTTGATGTAAATGATTGGGAAATATACATCGTTGACGACAAACAGACATTTGACACGTAAATGGACATACAGTTCCACCACACTCATGTTCAATATGATCAGTTCGAGTATCAAAAACACAGTTTTTGTCACATTCTGGATATTGAGAACATTTCTGTGGACAATAATGTCGATTTGTACAATCATGTGCATTTTGATTCTCATGATCAATATCAAGAGAACAAAAGAAAGTACATGTTGCCGTAACTGTACATGGTTTTCTACATGTATGCCCATTACTGCAACGATGCTTTCCTTCATGACCATAAAATTGACTGCAAACATTCGAATTCGAACAAATTTCACATAGTTCTTTACAAACAAGTAACGTTCGTCGTGTGACTCACTTAACCCTCGACTGTGAAAGGCAGAAGTGTTTCGTGCTTGTGCCAATGTGGGGGCGACTGACCTAGTAACTTTAGACGAGCGAGCAATTTCAATCTCTTTCCCAAAACCGTGATGTTCGGAAAAACAATTATTCGACCTATTCTGTGTGTAAAGTTACGAGAACACTATTTAATTCCGTTCTTCTGATTTTCTCATGGTCAGATGAAAGCTACAAGCGAGAATAAAAATAACGATATGATTAGATATATGCGACTCTAATAAGAAACGACATCGAACAAACTTTTCCACATAAATATTCCTCGTCAAGCAGACTCACTGTGTCCACAACCAACCGTGCTTGATATGTTCTCAAGGAATATCATAAGACACATTCTTTCAAGCACTTCTATATAACTTGTTCCACAGTTTCTCAATTTTCAGCATTATGTCCGATGATTCCAAGAATGCACTTATGAAGTCTTCCAAGATCTTGCGCGAGTGCATTTGTGACATCGAGTCATACCCGCAGTGATTCGTCGGTCGTCGGCGTCCCTTCGGTCCGCCACTCCCAACTCCCCGCTGCTAACCGTCGATTCTTGTTCTCTTTCAGTCAGCTTTCCCTATGTCTACTGCTCTCCACGTTTATGTAGAATCAAATATAGTCTCAATGTCATCGACTAGATAAAGAGTCTTTCCCGTTCTGCGAACTGCTGCATAAATTGCATAAACACTCTAACGTTGAAAAACGAGTTTTTCGTTCGCTCGAGCAAATATGCTGCACACATACTCGATGCAATTTCAGCTGCGTTTGTTGCTTTCTTTCCAAAAGGAATGGCAGTCGTACACATTTCCTCAACCGTGTTGCCTCACGAAAATGTGCAGATCTTTGTGTACAGCCTTTATTTCACACGACACTGTGCCATTCTTCCACTAACGAGGGAACCTCACCAACTGATACCCTCCGTTTAAGCTCATATTTTGCTCATAGGTAGGACTCATAATGTAGATGAAAACCCTAGAAGGATTCGTCCCACTAGCTTGTTCTTGGAGAGATATAGAATTTTTAGTAAATTTTTTCTATATAAGTCCATTTTTCGGACCAAATCAAATTTTGAAATTTCAACCTGAAACTTTTCCCAAATAAAGGTCTTAACTAGACTAGCTTTCATTAAAAATTTCAACAGTTTTGGACAAAGTTTCTTCGAATTATGAATTTCTCAAGCTAGGAACGTTTTTCCGTCGCTACTGTAGAAAACATGCATCTTTTGAAAAATTCATAATTCGAAGAAACTTTGTCGAAAACTATTGAAATTTTTAATGAAAGCTAGTCTAGTTAAGACCTTTATTTGGGAAAAGTTTCAGGTTGAAATTTCAAAATTTGATTTGGTCCGAAAAATGGACTTATATAGAAAAAATTTACTAAAAATTCTATATCTCTCCAAGAACAAGCTAGTGGGACGAATCCTTCTAGGGTTTTCATCTACATTATGAGTCCTACCTATGAGCAAAATATGAGCTTAAACGGAGGGTATCAGTTGGTGAGGTTCCCTCGTAAGTCTCAAACAGAGCACTCTCCGCAACAAAAGATCTCATTTTTTTAAGAGATCCTTCCAGTGGATATCTGAGTTATCACTGACTCACTGTCGAGCTGAGAAAACTTCTGTGCGGCCATATTTATAAGACCTTCCCCACACTCGTTATCTCCTACCTGGGTCCGTTCGCTATCTGCTCTTTTGGTTCACGACATTGATACGGGAAGAGACAGTTCTATACGCATTCCTTTTCGACAGTAGTTTTATCATAATTGAAGATTATGCATCATCGGCGTCCAAAAAAATGAACTGTGACGAGTTTGGACGTTCCTGTCAATTTTGTGTAGTCCTGGAGGGTCTCACAAACAACTAATATATCAGTTGAAAACTCGCTTCCACCCTCAGCCACACTCTCCTTATAGCCGAGCGAACTAAAGCTGCTCATCGTCACAAGTCTTCTGACACGATCACAGTTTCTTTATGCGATCGCTTAGTCCTTACTCGTACACATACCGACTGTCCTACTAGTTTAGACACGTATGTTGCTCGCTACCTAAATCGATTATTCTTAAGTTAGATTGACATGAAAAACCACGGTGACATACTTTCCTAAATAGTTATACTATGATACCTACAATGGTTTCTAAACTTGCACTATTGAGTGAGATTACTGAGGGAAGGTATACATGCAATCTTCTTAGTTCTTGCGCGACCATATATGTGCTATCAAAGCAAACTCGCAGCGGCTCGTCGGTCGTCGGCGTCCCTTCGGTCCGCCACTCCCGACTCCCCGCTGCTAACCGACTACTATAACACCGTTTTAGTCTATACATCGCTTGTCTCCCGTTTTCCCACAACCATTAAGAAGCAGACACTCTCGTAGTGTACCGTAGTTATCTTATAGTGGATGAGGAGGAGGTAAAGAGAAATCCATGGTCCTACTCGACTCCTCAACTTCCCAAACCCTCTGATCAAACTTTCTACAAAATGTCTATTCTCATACAGAAAACCGCACCAACCCACGAATATTTACTTACAAGTAACGCTCATCGCTAGAACTCACTTTACCTTCGACTGAATCTTCTCTAACTGGCGTCCATAACATCCTTTTCTGATATCCTTTACAAAATTTCCCTTTAACAGTGATACGAATAGATTTCACTTAGGTAGTGATGATTACTTTTTACAGAGCGTGAAGCTTTCAGTGTTCTTTAAAAGTCTTCTACCTAAAGTCGGTACTCAGAGCTCGAAGTCAGTCGTCGGTGTCCCTCTGGTCCGCCCTTCTGACTGCTCGCTGTTGTGCATAATGCCACCCAGAATTATAATTTGTTTTATTTTCGTTACATAAAAATCTGTCAGAAGCATCGACGAAACTGATAAAATTACAGTTTATACTGATGCTGTCTAGTACATTGTGCAATGGGTAAATTTGTCAAAAGCCTTTTGAAATGCCAACTTCAAGTCATTCCTAGCAGCTCGCAGTCAGTCGTCGGCGTCCCTCCGGTCCGCCACTCCCGACTACTCACCGTTATGCAAATGCTTCGAATAATTATAGAAATTTTTTCTATTCTGTATATGAAGATCGATCAGGAGCATCGCAATAAATCATAAAATTATCAGAAAAAAACTTCCTTTTCTTAATATTTAAGTAAAGTTGTATAAGCAAAAGTACTAATGGGGTCTCATATGGTTGAGCATGTCCATATATGTTACAGATAAGACAGAACTTTACCACACTTAGTATGGTTCGAATCAGATATGTGGCACTTATTCAATACGGAACGACCACTCAGCGGGTGTCCAATGGATTAACAGTGATCTCTACAAATCATGCATATTAGCGTAGAAAAATCCTCTTTATTGATAAAACAAAACAAGTCATTGTTTAGACGAATGAGAGAACTGCCGATATTCATTGGTAGATGTGAATATACACATGAGCAGGACATGTGTAATCCTCCTTGCCATATACTTCACAACTTCAATTCTTATGAGAATGTCGATTCACAAAATGAGATTCTATGCAAAAAGATATTGTGTACGGCCAAATTTAACTTGCAGAGAAGTTTTCAAAAACCGAACCTCCTCAAAATCCGAACCAGTAACCGCTCATAACGGAACATTATAAAACTGACTGATTTCTTCAAAAACACTTCTTTAGGCCGATAAAGTCGAGGCCGGAGTTGCATAAAACCGATGACATCGATGGATTTCCCGAGCCCGATTACCCTTCGGTCAACCCTTCTATGATTTGAAGGGTTTGTCCCGAGGACCTACTCTAGACCGAAAAAATTCAGTTGGAAGTTTTGAGAAACTGATGGTGCCATTGGATTCCCCGACCCCGATTACCCTTCGGTCAACCCTTCCACGATTTCAAGGGTTTGTCCCGAGAACCTACTCTAGACCGAGAAAATTCAGTTGGAAGTTTTGAAAAACCGATGGTGCCATTGGATTCCCCGACCCCGATTACCTTTCGGTCAACCCTTCCACGATTTCAAGGGTTTGTCCCGAGGACGTACTCTAGACCGAGAAAATTGACTAGGTAGTTTTGAGAAACTGATGGTGCCATTGGATTCCCCGACCGCGATTACCTTTGGTCAAACTTTATAAAAAATCATTATTGTCTTGAAAACATGTGTTTTTTTGACCTTTGACCCCGACGACAATCAAGCAAACTATTTTTTTCATATGACCCTCCTTTCAGTCGAGGGAAAATAACTTTTTGGGGTCAAAAACACATTTTTGTTAAAAAAATAACTTTTGGGGGGTCAAAAAAACATTTTTTTGTAAAAAATAATTTTTTGGGGTCAGAAAAACTTTCTTGGTAAAAAAATAATTTTTTGGGTTCAAAAAAACATTTTTTGTGAAAAAATAATTTTTTGGAGTCAAAAAAACATTTTTGGTAAAAAATAATTTTTGGGGTTATAAAAACATTTTTGGTGAAAAAATAATTTTTTGGGGTTATAAAAACATTTCTGGTAAAAAAATAATTTTTTGGGGTCAGAAAAACAATGGAGGACCTATAGGCGGTATCAAAATGTAGCGGAAGTTTTGGCAACGTATCAATAAGTTCCAGTTAGTGTTTTTTTGACCTTTGAACCCATTCTATATGATGTTTTTTTGACCT
>JAJEKB010020433.1:291575-311861 GCA_022393335.1 Macrotrachela quadricornifera | reverse complement strand
GTTTTTTTGACCTTTGAACCCATTCTATATGATGTTTTTTTGACCTTGACACAAACAGACAGACAAACTATTTTTTTTCATATGACCCTCCCTACAGTCGAGGGAAAAATTGACCAATCAAATTTCAGGACGGTTTTTCTGCATGACAACGGGCTCCAAACTACCGGGTTGTGCATCTCAATTTGAGGTTATCGAGGTTGTTCTGTCTTATGGTATAGACAGGATAGTGTCAGGCTTGTCGAATAAAGGACTCCACACGTTACTTCGATGATGCAGACAGTCATATTCCATTGGAGTATGAGACTGATTACGTTCCAAATCATCATTAAGATACCAGTTGATCGACCATAGTATGAATATGAATTCATCTATATCCGAAAACTCGTCGTTTAGGTTAATCGTAAATGATTTGTTTTTTCTCTCGACTGAAAGGAGGGTCATATGAAAAAAAATAGTTTGTGTGTGTGTGTGTGTGTGTGTATGTTTGTGTCAGGTTCAAAAGAACATAAGATTTAGAAGATAACTGTTGATGGTCATTAACGCTTCATACATGGTTGGACTTTGGATAATCGAGGCTGGAGAATCGATGGGTGAAGTCAGTTTTTCGAAATTTTTCAAAAAATTTTTTTTCGGTCCAGTAAGCGCTTTTTTAAGAAAAAAACAAGATTTCTGCGACTGAACGGAGGAACATAGGAAAAAGAAAGTTCTTGTCTCGAGGTGGAAAAAGCATCGATTTAGTGTGGTCTCAGCCGCCAAGAAAACATCGGTTTAGCTAGATGTCAGGGGTCAAAAGAGCATAGCGTTTGTCTAGCGCAGGAGCTCAAAGAACATGCTCTCTCCAACCCACGGATAAAAATAAAAATAAATCATGTATTACACATACCGAAGGTTTGAAAGAAGGGGTGTTACTGTATCTATCTTTAACTCTTGCTATTGGTTTATTTCGTCCATGTAATCGACATATTTCTGTTCACAAACCTGATATTTCTTCAAAATGTTTTCGACGAAAACCTAGGGAGTAAGTTGAGCTAGATCTACACAGTTGATTACAGCGAGCAGTCAGGAGTGGCGGACCGAAGGGACGCCGACGACTGACTGCGAGCTATGCTTGATGGAAGATATTATAAAGTTTTTCTAAGGAAAAGGTAAGTTCAGCTATTGTAAGAATATTTTTGAATGGAAGGATTATAGAATTTTTTGGAACACTTTTTTCAATAGAAACTACTTGCAAACTTGAAGCTTTGGAGAAAATGTTGCGGAAAGTAGCGTATATTAATTCTTATTAATTCTACACAAAGACTGAAGAAATGTCCACTTCGATAGGAAGATCAAGACTACTCCCCATTCATCCATCACGAGATTAACTGTCTCGACTCTGGAAATCATAAAAGATGGAAGATTTGAGTAAACTACATACGATCAGTTTAAATATCAACAACATATCTACGAAAGATGTAAAATATAAAAAGAAAATTCAGTCGAGGGTTAAGCGAGTTGCCCGCGACGAGCGTTATTTATTGATACAGTGTTGCCTATTGATGTTGGATTATTATGGCGTTCTAATCGAAGATTTTGATTTTGCAATCGTTTCAAAATATATTTTTTACCCATCTAAAATATAATTATTATTTAGTGATGGTCGGTCATTACGAGATACACAATTGCAAGCAATTAAAACACTTCTTGAAACATGCTATCAAGATGCAAATATGATTATGCCTTCACTTATTTATCATATTTTATTTGAAAAACAATTCGATGATGTTTCAGCTCGACATGTTGTTACTACAGATACTGCTGCAGTAACTGATATTGAACGACGTGAAGCATTCAGAAATGAGATAAACAATATTTTGTCTAAAAAATCGAAGAAAAAAAAGCACTTGCTACCACCAGTCATACTCCAACTGACGCGTCTTCGGTTTCCAAACGATCTTGAGAAAGATAAACCTCTCAAAGACGCAATTGATGTTTCTATTGATGATTTTGTCGAATGGACAAAGCATATGAAGTAAATGATATTATGTGTTTTCATTTATTTTTATTACATCAAACAAGAAATAATAAAATACATAAAAAAAACAAATATTTTGTTTTACACCCGATTGTGAGTCATGATGATAATCCTCTCTTATATTCGTCACGAAAAGACCAATGGATGCATCAAGTATAGTCAATAATAAAAGAACAATGGGCGAATAACCTTGAAAACAAAGTTCTTGAAAATAGATGTCACTTGAGACAAGAGTTTTATGGATGACATATGGTGCCAGTATGTGACTTTTCTGCGACCGTATGAGCCGAAATGGTTATGACTATTACAATTGAGGAAGAAAATATGATGAAACAACTTCAGAAATAAAATTATTAAAAAAATTTAAAATTTTTTTTATCAAATAGGTCTCTAGAAAACCTGGTTTTCCAGAGACTTCCCGACCTTGGATGGTTCTGATTTTTATAGCGCACCTAGAGGAGACCTTGATACACTTTTATATTAAAAAAAAAATGGAAAAAAAAATTTTTTTGGCTTGGGAAAGGGGGGTGTCCCCTTAATATAATGGAGAAATACTCTCAATCACAAGTAGATAGATTTGATTGACAAATTTTTATTAAACCGTCTGATTTTTGGAACTTTTTACAGTATTATTTTTAATTACATTTTTAACTGATGAAAGGCTTGAGGGTGAGGGTGAAAATGCATTATTTTAATTCCTTGAATTCCTCAAGAATTCGTAACTCACGCAATTCGGACACATCTCATCCATTCTATCGATTGTTGCTATTTACAAGTTCTATGAATGAATGTTTTCTTTTTCTGACATATACCGAGAAAGATCAAAGAGTGACCTTTTTGAATCTATGTGACACTTATGAGTAGATGTATATAGTTTGGATTTAATCATAAGGTTATACATAAGACATTTCTTGCTCTTTTGTCTCTTTTGTGTGCACTGCATAAATGGAAGAAAGAACAGACAGACTATAGAGAGAGCATCAACAGTGACAATATATTTCCAAAAACCATCTGATAAAAAGACAGGTTATATAAATTGATTTAGTTTGCTATATCTTTCTTGCTGATACCTATTGCATTTTTAGTCGATTTTCTCAGTAATAGTAACTAACATAAAACAGGTAGTTCTGTAGTTATTGCAGCTTGCAATTCCTAAATGAGAACATATTGATTTAGTATGGGATAATACAAGGAAATAATACAAAATATGATATTTTTCTCAGTTTTAAGCAGAAGACACTTATCAATCACTTGAATGAACCATATGAACTATGAATTGATACTTGTAAGCGTGAAGTTCAAAAGACTTAGTTCTTTTTTTTGAGAGAAAAATCATTGAATAAATCGAGCCATTCTTTGTATTTTATATATTTAGTTTTTAAAACATTGCATTGTTAAACGAAATACGTGATGTCGACTACAGATCATGTCGAATACGTTTTACGTATGATTGATGAAACATCTCAAGCATGGCAGGAAAAATTTCAAATAATCACTGAAGAGCTTTTGCAAGATATTGAACAAGTGTTGGATGTTTCTAAAGAATATCTCATCGAACTTTCGAAATCTACTGCTGATAACGAACAGTCCAGACAGGATCGAATGAATGCTGAACGTATTGTATTCAAGCTGAAGCAATTACGAACCTCTATGGATAACTTATGGCCGACAAATATCGATAGTTTCACTAGAGATATATTTGACGTTGGTTCCTATCATATCAAAACTCTCGAATTCTTTCATCCTGTTCAGTTTTATCCCGGTAATTCTCCGTTCTTAGTGAAATTATATCAATGGTCAGTTTATGATACAAATGGAACAATTGTATTTCGTTATTTTTTAGAAAAAAGTCAACTGATAGGTGGTCCACCGTTCTATGTTCTAGGAAAAACATTTTTACATGGACGTTCTCAACTTCAATCATATGGATCAACTATACCAGATTATAATCGAATGAAGATCGGTGTTATTGCTAATCTAACTGGTCAAGGTCCTCAACCGTTAACTACAATGATAGTGCCATCGTACAGGCCATGATTGATAGAATACCATCGACCATTTATGATACTATAGGATTCCTTCGAACATTTTGTATTCTTTGATATAACATATAAATCAATTTTATCTTCATCATGTGTAAACGTGACTCTAAATTATAGGGATTCTAAGTTTAGCTCGACTTTTAAGCCAATTATTCTCCTTGAATGAATACGTAAGCCATTTGAAACAACAGCAAAAACGTGAAAATCTCAAAAGAAGCATTTATTTTTGGGAAATAACACTGAGCATCGGTCAAAATGCATAGATCATGCCAGTATAGGATACATTGTTGTTAAATAGAAAGAGAAGAATGTATCATGAGGGTGTCTTTGCCACAGGATACAATTATCAATATATCGAATTCATCATCATCATCAGATAATGCTTTTCTAAGACCATTTGAATCAGCAATTGTAAATGATGCTATTTCTATTTCACCAAAAACTACTTCAAATCGGATAGTTGTCAAAGCATCGCCATCATCATCGTCACCAAAAATAAACATATGTTATCAATCAAACTTTAGAAAAGGATGCTTATCCAATTCTTCTTTTTCTACATTTTTACGAGAATGTAAAATTGATCAAACAAAAGCTTCATGTATTACCTGTAACATTACATTTTCAATACAAAATAGGGGATTGGGCGATATCAATCGTCATATTCAAACGAAAAAACGTCAACAACGTACAAAGTCCGCTGGAACTAATCCGTGTAAGACTTACGACTACCGTTCTACTATTAAAACATGTTTTAGCAAAACAAATCGATGTGACATATAATGTAATAACAACGGAACTCAACCGATTATCCGCTGTAGAAGGTGCTATGATTTTTCATTCGTCTGAGGTTGATATTCGTATAAACTTCATGAAATTGTCTTTTCTCCAGTTTAAGTTCAATTATTTAAAAATTTTTCATCGTTTAATTGCTTTTTAAAGCAGGGACGTTTTCATTCCCATACGATACGCAATAGATTCAATCTTAGTTGATAAAAAAACACCTAATAACTGTTGAACTTAAGAATAAATTCTCCTGATTTTGCTCCTGATTTAGGAAAAAATATACCCTGATAAACACCTGATTTTTTCTTTAAAATCCCTGATTTTTGAAATCTGCATTTGGCAAGCCTGGTCTACGCGCAATGTCGGCAAACGATGCACTGGTTGCTATGCGAAGAGAAGGCCCCAATAGTCGAGAGAAGCGAGCTGTACGGCAGCAAAGAAAGCGAAAACTTTCTGTTCTGACTGTGAGAAATTTTTTTGTCTTAAGTGTTTTAATAATAAGCATTATGCTATGGAGTAAAGAATTCAAATAAAGTACTAAGGGCAGCACAGCTGACGCCTTATATTTAACCTTCTGTTTTGGAAAAAATCAAAAGAAAATGCTTTTCGATACAGATTCCAGGTAAAATAAAGCGTAGCCCACCGTTGGGTTACATCGTGGCGAATGTGTTAATTTCGGAATACTGTTTTCAGTCGTTCTTCTTATCAGTCGCTGAATAAATATCATTTCAGCACGTGTTTTATTGTTATTTTTTTATCTTTTCTTACTCTTATATAATTGCAATACAGCTAGGTGTAAGAAAAAAAAACGATAAAAAGGTTAGAACTTTAAAAAAATAGTTATTCACTTTTTGCACGCCAACAAAACGCAACATTACTGTTAAAGCTTGGCGATTAAAAGGAAATTACTTTGCTATCTACTGCGAAAACAATAATGAACGAAATTATCATACTTGCAATTGACTGCACTAATAAACTTTTGAAATTATTATCAGATTCGAATTCAAATTATTACAAATCTCAATTAATCGATACACGGAATCTTCTTAATCGACTGTTAGTTGAATCGAATTCGTCAAAAAATGACTGGAGACAATTGTTTTGTCGACGACTGAAACGATTGATGATTTATATTCGTTCACTGCCAATCGAATATTGGGTTCAATTTCATGATGATATTCGTTATGTATTAGAAAAACCAATAAATAAACAAAGTATGGGTCGTAAATGGGATTGTTTTCTCAAAAGGATGAATTTCGAAGAACAATTAGAACAACGTGAGTTACAATATCAGCGTCTTATAGGACAATGGAAGAGTTTAAGTGAGTTAATGGGTGAACACAAAAAGTTTTTTGAAGTATATATTCAAAAATGTCTTTCTCTTCATTCGAAACTGCAGGTGCAAGGACTCATCGAGAATATTGATGATCTTCTTTGTACGGTCTACGAACAAACAGAAGTTTCACTTACTTCTGATAATCGAAAGCATCTTGAAGAGAAACTAAAATGCATTGAGATACCAATCGATTATTCCAATAGATCATTGAATAGTTTATATTTCCAGTCTTTCGCAGATGATAGTACCTTTGAGAGAGCCAACAACAATCTTAGTAGTTTTTTACCTTCGCAACAAATAGATATAAATATAAGTGGTGAATCTGACAGAATTGAAAATGTACTTGGATTAAATCGATGGATTGTCATTCTGGGTGATCCAGGTTGTGCAAAAACTACTCTTCTTCGATGGATTATGCATGTTTTTGCTGAAGCAAGTCGTCATAAGCAGGAAAAAGTAGATTTAGAAGGGTGCTGTTCCTTACCAGTTCGTATTCCTATTTTGATTCGAATCGGTGAATTTGCAGCCTGGCTTAGTCAGCATAAAACAAAAACATTATTGGATTATATTGGTGAGCACACGTGGTTTTCTCAACGTTATTGTCATGATGAAGATGGATATATATTGAAACAGTTGATATACCATGGTCATGCTTTGGTTCTCCTAGATGGTCTTGATGAAATTTCTGAAGTTGGACAACGAACCGAAATTGTTAATCTCGTTGATAATTTTATTGAAAAATATGTTAAGTCATCTGATTTCATATCAGCATTCGACAATATCATGTTCGATTTTAATCGGTCAGAGGATGATGAAAAAGTTATTGAAACGCAGTCACCAAGTCAATCTGGTGGGAATCAGATAATTATCACAAGTCGCATTGTTGGCTACCAGTTTTGCCCACTTAAAGGTCCATTCATTCAACATTATTCATTATTATTAATGAATCATAAAGAAGCAAACGAATTTGTAAACTATTGGATGAGACAAGTTGATAAAGGTGTACGTGATGTTTTGTTTAATGTAGGAATTCAATTTGGGAAAGAAACAGTGAAAACTTCATCGAAGAGACGAAACTATGCTGAGGCAACAATATTTGAAAACAGTTCAGAATTATTAAAGTCAAATCCTTCTTTGTTATGTTTAATCTGTACATTAATTTTTCAATCATCGATTGAATTGCGTTTGAAATCTCGAGTTGAAGTGTACTATTATGCTGTTCGATCAGCATTACGCACCTGGAAAAACCATGAATCAAACATCTTGGAAAATGTATTAAATCATTTCTTAATCGATACTGCCACTTACCTTCATATTAAATCCCCATCTGGTCTTATAGATGAATTTGATATGAAATGTTTATGCTGTTTGTCTTTAAAACAACAAGAAGTCGCAAATGATCATAAGAAGCTGAATGAATATGCAAATAAAATAATATCTTTGTTGGAATCTAAAATTGCCTTTGTAGCTGAAAGAGGTTTACATATATTTGGTTTCTTACATTTATCATTTCAAGAATATTTTGTAGCACAGGGTCTTGTGAGAGGTACTTCTATAGAAGAAATTACAAAACGTATTCTTTCAGTTATTGTTAATCCTCGTTTTCGTGAATCACTTCTTTTGGCAATTGGTTGGATTAGTTGGAAATGGTCATTGGATAAATACGATCAATTTTGTCATTTTATTATTATTCAGACTAAAAATTATGTTATTCCGTTTGGAACACTTTTATTCTTTGATGCTTTAAATGATATACAAAGGTTACCTTCGAAATCAGTTATTTTTCTCGCTCTTAACAGTTTATTAAATCATTCATCTGATGGAATTAGAAACCTACAGTTGACATCAGTTTTGTGTAAATTACCTAACGATATTATAATGGAATGGATGCAGTTACATTTCAAAGATGACAAATGTCTTTTTAACTTTTGTCAGTCTTTTCCGACAGAAGATAAGATCTCCTATGTTATAACTGAAACTATTCGAAAGCCAATACCACATGTTATCTATCAACAACTGTGGTCATTTCATCAGAGAAGTTTATCAACTGAGTTCATTATCGATCAAACTTTGCGAAAAATAATGATTTCCGGTGATGCATCGGATCAGATTTTTAACCAGGATTTCTCCTTGTATTTAATGTCACACAATATATGTGTATCCAACATTCATCCTTTAATCGTTACTATCATTATCGCAGTATGTGGTGGAATATATTTTAAAATTGAAAAAGATATAATTAAGCTTGACTTCTCGCTAAAACAAATGCATCGGGAATCTTCTGTTTTACCTGCAATTATAGATTACTTCAATAACAATGAAGAATCTCATCTTGTCAAAGTGCATGTACTCATTACACAATATGAGAACATTCTACAACAGACTTTACCTTCGAATACTTCAACTAATATAATCGATATTTTCATTGCCTTGATCTGTTTACAAGGAGTTTCGCAACCATTGATTTACCAAAAATATCATGAATATCAAGCATTGACACTCGCACTTAAGAGATTAAAGTGGATATGGTTCTATCTTAAAAATACTTGTGAAGTCATTCAACGTATTTACTTCTGTTCTAACACATCGTTGATGATATCTGAAATTGAATCAATTATGAAAATACTCTTGTCGCAGTCTGATCAATCCGATGAACAATGCACATCATTTTTAACAACATGTGAAGCTGCATGGAAGAAACTTGGTATGTGGGATCTGTCACAATGTCTTAATAGTAGAATTTCTTGTGACGATCAATATTTAAAACGTCAACCTGACTTCAACTATTTGATGAACAAAGAAAATTTAGATCAATTGAGGCAAGATATCGATTCAATGCAAATGTTACAAAAGGAACCATCCTTCCTGATGAATTTTCTTCCACAATCTCTTCAAAAATTGTACTATTACACGATCATCGCACCGATTGATAAAACAGATTCAGTACCATTTGTTGTACTTTAATCACAGTGTTTAATGTACTTAGAACATATTGATATGGACAAGTTGAATTGTTGTATTGTCTTATCCGTATTACAACCATTATTCAAAAAGCATATGTTGGAAAGTTATGCTTTAGTACTCTTTCAAAACCGATACTCTCATATTGAATCTTTCTATATAGATAGAAAAGACGTTTTGAAAGCAATAAACGATCGTCATTTATTTGATCCATTTCTCATTGATCAACCAGAAGATTGGAAGATACTTATCAATAAGGAACGCCAACGCATTAATCAAGTAGTAAAAGCAATACAAAGTCAAGAGAAAGATCTAAGACTTTTTGCTGCGTTAATTACTCTCGCTCGACTTCTTCATGCTCAGTATCATTCTCACAAAGATCGAACAATTTCCCTTCTCGAAAGCGAAGACGTATTCATTGCAATAAGAAATTTAATCGATTCTCGTTTACGAATCATCGCATTAAGCATTATCTTAGATATGAAAGATCCTTTGATTTTTGACGAAAAACGAACAAATCAATTACGAAGTGAAATGATTGATCTTTTGCAATCTGAGCTACCCAATCTTTCATTATTAACGTCAAGCCTTTTATTTATCCAATGTTATATAGTACATCAAGCTTTTTCAGTGCCTTTTCAACATATGGCTAGTGTAATCATCAAGAAATTCAATGAAACTTCAATTGATAAACAATGTCAAAAACAAGTAGCAGTTTACATTGCCTTACGGCAGCTCAACAACTTGGATATTTCAACTTGTTTATCAGAATTTGCAAGACAAAAGAAAAATTTATCTGATCTTCTTCAATTCAATTCCACAATATTTTATCAATATTTAATCAAAGAAACATCATTTGATAAATTAAATCCTATTCTTCTCTCTTGTATGTATTTAGTCGAATTGAGTTTTGATGCTCAGATCTTAAATATGTATACTATTACGATACCGAAGATTATAAATTCACCTTTCGGAGAACTGAGGCAGTGGTGGAATGATCTGTCGTATGATGAAAAAACGATGACTTCTCAAGTAGCATTATGGATTACGAATTATTTGCATATGTCCGATAAAGAAGAAGTCGATCAAATTATTCTGGCTGTGTCCCATTGTTCAGCAATTGAAAGCGAAGCTCTACCAGTGATTGAAAAATGGCTCGATTATCGAATGAATAAAGATTTACAATTTTTTGCAAATTTTGCCGCATTACAACTAGTTCTAAAAGGTTCAAATCGACAGGATTTAATCGATATTATTAAGAAAATATTTATTCTCGATCATAATTTTCGTTTAAAATCTATCGTACAACGTCTATTCATATCAGAACTTGTTGAGCTAATGTGTGTTCGTCAAATATTAGCTACATTATTTCAAAATGTCCATTATTATTCAAATATTTTTATCTCTAATGGCTGTCGTAAAGATATTTTCGAATTGATTCTCAATTTTGAATTGGAACGGATAACATTGAAAGTACATCAGTCATGTAAGACCACCTCAAATAATCCATTTTTAATAATGATTAAAGGTTGTTCAGAAGATTTACAAATCTACCTTGTCAAACATCTTCGTGTCTTTATCAACACGTATAATAAAATTGAAAATATAATTAAACAAGAATATGTTGCTGTCATTATCAAATGGATTATTATCGAGAATTCAACCGTCTTCACGGCAAAAGAAAACTTTTGTATGGAATTATACAAGTACATTTTCGTGCTCTTTCATGATCATCAATTTCGTGAAGTACAGAAGGCAATTGCTAATGCTCTTAATTCAGTATTCACAGAACAAATCGTATCGAACGAGTGTATTTTTATGCAAGACGACACAATTGTCAATTTGGAGAAAATGATCTGTTCCTGGAATATAAATTCAGAAGATGTTATTGCTGTATGTTTACTTGCTTATGGTAATTGTCTACGAGTGTTAAAAACCTTTAAAATGAATCGAAATATTTCTGATGAAATGAAGAATATCCTTATTAATCTTTCTGAAGCATCATCTTCAGAGATTATTTCTATTAGAGCTAATATATGTTTAAATTTCTCGCAAAACTTGAATATACCGTGGCATACAAATATGACATATTTGAAGGAATACGAAATATTGTCACAACAATTGTTGTATGATGTGAAGTATCAATATCAAACACGTAAAGATCGAAATGTAAATGAAATCATTGGACATATAAAAACACATTCTGCTGAACTTATTGATACGTTTGTGACTGATGTATACAATTATCTATGCAACAAAAATAATAATGATTATCTTAGTGATCCTACACCTAACTATGTTAACATAGCAGCGTATTTTAGTGAAAAAGATTTCCAGAAATTTCGTTACGCTGTTCAGAGAAGTTCTTTTGGTGAGGAGAAGTTCAAAGACAAACTCTATCTTTATTATAACAATAATCCTAGTGATTCATACATATTGATAGAACTGTATATAGTTTTTGGTGTGGTTACATTCGAACTTCTCGACATGTTGAAACGAACTGAAGGTCTTAACCGAAAACCAATAGGTTTCAGTTATCATCACCTCAAAGAAGTGCACGATCGAGATGTTATCGACAAGTTATTCCAACTAATAGATTTAAAGTCGTCTAATTATTATTTAACATATTTGTTACAAGTATTGCAATATCTCACTGAGGCTGATGTTGTATCTTTATTAGAAGTACACCAACGATTCTCATGTGACGATGTCTCTAGATCGAAATACCATAAGTGTATTCTTAAACTATTATTAAGTCTTAGCTGCTTTCAAAAGGAACTTTCACGGGATCTCTTTGAGAAGAACTTTTTCACTGAAAGTGATATCGATAAAAAATTTGAGATAGAAATTGACAAACTTGATAAAAATTCTTCTCTGTTTCGGAGAAAAAGTTTCTTTCCAATCAATTTAGAATACTTCGAACGAAGATGATTATCATGATTTTCTATGAGACTATAAAGAATATGTGTCTCATAAGAAAGATCATAACTTTCCGCTTTTTTATGAATACATTTGTTTTCATTTTTCCCTCGACTGAAGGGAGGTTGATAAGAAAAAAAATCAAAATGCGTTTGTTTGTCTGTCTGTCGCAGGTCAAAAAAACATGTTCGTTTTCACTTTTCTCCCAGGGGTCAAAGGAACATGTTATTTTCCCTTTTTGACAATGGGGCCGAATGCGTGATGTTGCTGATAATTTATTGCAAAGAAATTTTGAAGGTGGGTGGTCGATTAATTTGCAGAGAGAAAAATCACCTTCTCATTTTTCGACGGTCTTTAATTGAACATCAGAACATGTGCCTTCTCTAAGTCAATAAAAAGCGTTTTTGGTGAACTCTTTGGTATGCTTAAGCTTAAATTAAGGATAGTTGAGACTTATAAATATATGTTCGAGGCTAATTCGAATACACCGCTTGTTTGTCCTTGATTTAAAAATATAAGATCTCTGGACACGATGGATATCGAAACACGTGAAAAAATGAAGCGATTGCTTGCAAATCTTACTGTTGAGTGTTCATAGATATCAATCGTCAAATAACATGCATAGCATACTAGGAACTTTCATGGATGATATTTTCTGCTGCATATGTGTATACCGACTTTTAACTAGTTCTTTAGTTTTCACTGGGGATATGTATTAGTAAATACTCAGTAACTTCTGGAGAGAAGCCAAAAGTGAAATGGTTTTGTTTGCTGAAAACAGAACTGAAGGTGAATAGAATATTACATCAAATATAGAAACGGCTAGTCGTGAGTGGCCGACTGGAAGGAGGCCGACGAACGACTCGGCGTTTAATAACAAGGCTATTTTAAATATAGTTTTGAAAGGAATCGCATATAGTTTATACAGTTCTTTGAAAGAACTTCATTGATACTCGTTCGAGGAACAATACAGCAGCATATATTCGCTTTAACGTTAAAAATGCATTCAAAACTACGATAAAAACTGAACGATACCATCTAAATTTTTGGAGTGTTCCAGTAGTGAATCAATATATTATTAGTAAACTACTTGTTGTGTGTATCATAATCTTTCTGTAACAGATGGTTGACTGAAAAGAAACATCTACTGGAACGACTCGTCGTGAGTGGCCGACTGGAGGGAGGCTGACAAACGATTAGACGTTCACCTAGAAGTTTTATTGTAAGTGTGATCTCTGAAAGTTGAGATTTTTGAGAACATATCAGAACATTCAAGTCCTGAGCTAAAATGATTCGGTATTGAATGCCTATCGCAGAGTAGGATTGTATATATTGTCTGAAGTCATTTTGTGAAGAAAAACGGGCACTTGTTTTAACTGTCGATATGGCACTGTAGTCAAACTATGAAGTAATGATTTTGGTCAGTGAAATATTATCTTTCAGAAGCGCACATCAGCAAAAGAATAACTAACTGACAATGTGTCGTGGACCGGTTTCATTGAACAGGAAGTAGATCCTTCAACAGATTCAAACCGAACCTGTTTTTGTAGAAGTTTTTAGAGAACTCTCAAAGATATTTGTCTATCGATTGCCTGCCAGAAATCGAATTCAGTATTTTTCATAAAATTGTAGAGAAGAGTTTCTTTGAACAATCTTATGTTATTTACTTCACACTTGACTTTATGAATGAACGCAGGCAACATCAAATGAATGATCGGTACTTATCTTCACAAGTTCATATAACTATTTATATCAAGATGATAAAAACCGACATTCAATGGGGTACAAACTATATACATATCGAAGTCTTGGGATCGATTAGTGTAGTTAATATGCTAAACTTAGAAATCACGTTTAGAACTAAAAGAGAATACTGCTTGAAATAGTAGTCGAATAATGTTATTTTGGAGATATTGTGTAACATTTTTGGTCTATAGTATTCGTTTTTAACACGGGAATAGTAAGTAAGATGTGTTCATGAAGACGCGAGTTAAAATGACGATTGTCATTCCCTTTTCTGAAAGAAAGGATTATGTGCCGTTTAAACGGCTGGTAAAAATGCTTAAAGTTTGTCTGTCTGTCCAAGCCAGTCAGATTTCAGCAAGGTATAAACCAGCGAAATTTGATTCTTGATAACCTGATAATGTGCTACAAAAGATTTTCGGGGTCAAGGAATCTGAATCTGAAGATAGTTCTTCAAGATTTTTTTTCGATCGACTTTTTTACGCGAAGGATAGGATTTTTATAATGAAAAAGTTGTCATAAGAGTGATCGGAGGGTTTTTGAGATTGGAAAATCGGAATCTCATGTTAGTTTATCAATATTGTAAGTGGCAAGGAAATCATAAGTTAATCAAATATGGCTTCTTATAAAATTTGTCTGAGTCTTCGTGGCTAGGACAAATGATTTTTTAAGTCAATAAACACGTTTTTGGTTAACCCTTCGGTATACTGTAGATTAGGTTGAGGATAGTTCGGACTCATGAATCTATGTTCGAGACTAATTGTAATACAGCGCTTTTTCATCGCTGATTATATATAAAATGTCAGATCTCTTGACAATATTGTTTCAGAAAGATGTAAAAAGTGAAGCGATTGCTTGAAAATCCTGCTGTTGAGTGTTCTTAGACGTCAATCGTAAAATAACACACATAATACACTAAGAACTTTCATCCACCATATTTTACTGCTGCGTCTGTGGATAGCGATTTTCAACTAGTTCACCTTTTTGTTTTCTTTTCGCTGGGGTATCGTTTTCGTAAATATCCAATAAGATCTGGAGAGAAAGTAAAACAAAATGGATTTGTTTGCTGACAGCTGAACTGGTGGTGAACAGTATAGTTACACGACATATGGAAACGGATACTCGTGAGTGGCCGACTGGAAGGAGATCGACGAACGACTAGGCGCTTATGAATACGCCTATTTTAAAGAAAAGTTTTGCAAGGAATCTTACATGGTTTATACAGTTCTTCAAAGAATTTAATTAGTGATTGTTCGAAGAGAAATGCAGCAACGTGTGATTTTTATACTTAAAAAAGGCGTTCAAAACTACGATGAAACTGAACGATAGTATCTAACGAGGGAAGGTCACCAAGTGTTCCTTCGCTTTTGAGTTCGGACTCTGTGCATAAGATAGACCCCAGTGAGGTGTGCAAAACCCAAAAGGATAACGGCTGCTAGGCCTTTTGTCCAGAGTTATAGCCATTTTACTGAAATTTTAGCCCGAGGCATGCGATTTACCAACAAATTGAATGACGATATTTGGAACTGAGATTTCGCCCACAGACAGGTCTAGTTGTGAGTAGAATCCCCTGAAAATTTCAATTCAAAAGAACGTTTCCTTCTCGAGATATGAAAATCCCAACAAACAGAAAATTTTAACATTTTTCGTAGGATATGAGTGATTTTTGGGACTTTCATACCTCGAGAAGGAAACGTTCTTTTGAGTTGAAATTTTCAGGGGATTCTACTCACAACTAGACCTGTCTGTGGACGAAATCTCAGTTCCGAATATCGTCATTCAATTTGTTGGTAAATCCCATGCCATAGGCTAAAATTTCAGTAAAATGGCTATAACTCTGGACAAAAGGCCTAGCAGCCGTTATCCTTTTGGGGTTTTGCACACCTCACTGGGGTCTATCTTATGCACAGAGTCCGAACTCAAAAGCGAGGGAACACTTGGTGACCTTCCCTCGTAAGTTTTGGAGTGTTTCAGTAGTGAATCAATATGTCATTAGTAAACTATTTTTTGTGTGCTTCAGAATCCTGCTTTAATACACTCTAAAAAAAAAAGGTGTTTTCCCGAACCTAAAAAGGATCTTCCCCTGGGCACACGGGAAGATCCTTTTTTTGGTTTTGTAGAAAAAAGGATTCGTATGGAACTGTTTCTTTGCCCACCTCAAAAAAGGTTTTGTAGCGGAGGTTCAGTACAAAACTTTTGTGCGCAAAAGTCAGGATGGTTTCGTACATATGGTTCCCTGCCGAACCATTTTTGAAAAATGGTCGAAAGGTTCCGCAAGGATGGTTCTGCGCAGAATCTTTTCCAAAAACTGAACAAAAGGTTTCGTACAAATAGTATCGTACTAAACCTTTCAAGAAACCAGCAGAGAGGTTTCGTGAAAAATCAGTCGAATCAGATTCACTACAAATCACGCCCCTTTGAACTGATAAATTATATCCAGGTGTGTTCTTATTCATATGTTGGTTCGATTGAGGTAAGACAAAACGCAGAATGACCCTTTTCCGGAGACCTTTCCTTTGAGAGTGAAATTCTAGTACTCGAAATTGAGTCTTTTGCTTAGGAGAGAATCCCTTGAATTGGTAAATTGGCTAGAGTTCGTTCCCTTCATATTAGATAGATGTGAGTGAAACATAAAAACTGGAACAGAATGAGCATTGAGGAGTCCTCTTTCAACAGCTATAGTCAACTTAGTTAAGTTCTAACCTATAGTTTCATAGATAGCGTTTGATTAAATATAACTTGTTCAATGTGTCACTTATGGCACTAAAGAGGACTTCCCCTTCTAGGACCCCACATCGAACAAGTTATATTTAATCAAACGCTATCTATGAAACTGTAGGTTAGAACTTAACTAAGTTGATTATAGCTGTTGAAAGAGGACTACTCAATGCTCATTCTGTTCCAGTTTTTATGTTTCACTCACATCTATCTAATATGAAGGGAATGAACGCTACCCAATTTACCAATTCAAGGGATTCTCTCCTAAGCAAATGACTCAATTTCGAGTACTAGAATTCCACTCTCAAAGGAAAGGTCTCCGGAAAAGGGTCATTCTGCGTTTTGTCTTACCTCAATCGAACCACCATATGAATAAGAACACACCTGGATATAATTTACCAGTTCAAAGACCATTCGTGATGAACATATACGACGAATAATAGACCAAAACCCAATCACTGCAGCATTTTTCACACACATAAATCATCTAAAATCAAAGAAAATCGACGAAACATTTTGTATTAATCCAGAAGAAAAAAGAAAAGCGCTAAATGAAGAGAAACAGTCTTACCTTGGCCTTTCGGCTTCCCGTTCCTCTACAACAAACTAAAACATTTTCATTCAGAAAGAACTTACCAAGAATGCCATTTACAATCCCACAGCTAGGAAAAAAACTCTGATAAAGAAAACCCGACTTCCTAACAACCTGAAACCTAAACACAATCTAAAAAAACCTACAACATAACAAATCCGCAAAAAAAGACTCGATTCTCACCTAAATATCGATTTTCCACCATGAAATGATAGAAATCGATGGAAATAATGGAAAACTCAAGTCTCACCTAATCTTGAGGTGAGGGTGAGTATAGCTACCGTGATCATGATTTCGTCCATGCTAAAGGACTCTTCAGACGGCTTAAGCAGCAGTACTTATTCAGATGATTGTGAGATCATAAATAAAGTACTATAACCTATTCTCTTTGAAATAATTCACAAGGAATTAAATGAAAGGATAGGTAACCATATAGTAGGAGTGAGTATAGCTACCGTGATCATGATTTCGTCCATGCTAAAGGACTCTTAGGACGGCTTTTGTTTTATTGAATTTTATTCTGGATCGAATACGATATACATAGATTCACGTGTTTAGAATGATGTATTGAATTTTTAGACGAAAAGTTGTGTAAAAAGAAATAAGTCAGAGACCGAGTCACAGGTAACTTTCCGTATTAATGAGTTATGGGAAGTAGCATTGTAATTTTTCTCTTATTGACGTGGTTGGTTGGTACTGTCTGTGTCTTTTCGTAACATGGCTATAGATGTAATGTTTATGGGTTTTGTATTTCGTGTGGTGGAGAATGATGTGGATGATATTGATCTGGATAGATTTGCTTAGAATTTCTTTATTGTAAAATTGTCGATGGATTTATTTTGTTTCTGAATGTGAACGTTTATTAGATGTTGTTACCTTTTTTTTCTCTTTGAAGGGTATGGTACGCATTTGTTAATTGTTCAGTAATATATGTTTCTATTTTTGGTGAGAAAGTAATGGTCTGCGTTACTTTGATGGATTGAATGTGGAAGTAACTTGGAGTAGTAATGATAGGTAGACTTTTTTTTTCGGTCTAATAGATTCAACACGATTTCTGTTTTGGAGTCAAGGTAGTATAGAGTGTGTGGATGTCGATAAACTTTATCATTGCTACGCGTGAACCTGAGATGTGCGTTATTCGGTAACGACTATGACTAAAGTAACAAGAGAAATAGTGCTTTTATGGTAGCTTAAACCTTTCTTGTTTCAGGTATCTGTTTTATTTCAAAGTTAAACTAAGAAGAAAGTAGTAACAAAAAAAAAGAAAAATTGTAATTTTTCAAAAGGAAAAAAAGGGGATATGTGTTAGCAGTATGTTTTTATAATGTAGTTTTTTATTTTTGTCAGGTTTTTTTTGCTTCTTCTTCAATTCTTTTGTGGTGGTCTTAAAGAATGACTTGCATTGTTTTCATTACGAATGTCTTCAATAGGTTGACTTTGGTGATGTGTTTGATTATCTTCGTCATCGCCATCATCGTGTCTTCTGTTATGTGCTTCTGTGCTGTTTTGAACTGTTGTCCGATTGTCGGTGTTCGGTATTGACATTTGACCAGCAAGATTAAATATAATTTTGTTCGTTATTGTTAAATTGACATGCTTCGGTCGAGTTTCCATGTCATTGAGAATATCTATCAATAGAAAATATGATTTTATTTTAGCAGAATTGAAACCTAGGGTTTTTGTTTATTCTCTATCGTCACGTTTTACTTACAAATATTGTTTTGAATGATTGGTGCATGATTGTTGATAGAATTTCCAGTTTCTCTTTGATTGTTAGCCATTGAATATATATGGTGATAGAAAAATCTAAAATAGAAAAGAAAAATTGTTAGGGATTTGTCAATGTAAAGTAATTTTTTTTTGTGTCAATTAAATCTAATTGAGATAGGACTGATATCTTATGAATAGATAAAGTACAATCCGTTAGTTAGGAATATTAATTTTACCACAACTTATATTTTGATTAATATTCCATGAGGGTCGCAATGGAAAAAATAATATCAATTGAAGTTGAACTATAGGAGTCTTTAGTGACAAGTTCTGCCGGAAGATATTCCTGTTCAATCTCTTTCTTCTATTAATAATTAGGTCATTTTATCGAAGAAGTGTCGTTGTACATCAAAATGGTTCGATAGATAAACGCATTTGTTTGTTTTCAGTATCAAGATTCATGAAATTAATATATAGTAAAGAAAAACAGAAGCATAATGAATAACTTTTAGAACAAAACAAAGAGTTCAAAAATTTTCCTTAGATTTTAGAAGAACAAAACAGACAGTTTTTCAGAAAGAAAATTATTCGATCAATTGATCTTATGTTATTTTAAATCAGTTTCGAGTAGTTGGTGGATTAATAACGATTACAGCACTGAATAAACGTGAATCATCTTCGTCGAGACTCCATCGAAGTACTCGACAATGTAAATAATGTCGATTTGGTTGTCGCATATAGTCACAAAGCATATCTTCAATTTTATCAAATAATTCATCTGCTATTTTCTCTTCTGTACTTCTTGATTGTGTCGAACTATATGATCCTGAAGAGATAAATGAAACTAGTTGTAATGATATTATTGTAGTATTATTACTACCATGAATAGATAATTGTTGTTGACTATTGTTTTGAGCTGCTGATGTTGGTGGTGTAAGCACATCCCATGTTTGACTAAAATCATGATAATTATTATTTTGTTGACTATTTTGATGAGCCATAGATAAAATATTTTTGTTCAGAAGATCTAGATATGCGAGTAAACTGATTATTCTTTAGTTTAAACAATTGTCCTTACGATTTAGATGAAGATTTTTTAAAAATTATGAATATATAAAATATGAATAACTCTTATGAATCAACTATGCTAAATCTACAATAGAAGAATATGATTTTTCCAAAGTAATTTACTAATGAAATGTCTCTATATGCGTTTTAATAAAAAACAAATCAAAATATTTATCAATCAAAAGAACAAAGTACAACAAATAACAATCTAATCGAGAACTTATCGTCGTCCAGTTTAACGACGTCGACGTACTAATTCTTTTGTTAAATTATTGTTATTTCGATTTCCAATAATAAGTCTTGTATTGTAAACTGGAGTTTTTTGAAATATTTGAGTCCATAATCGATGAATTTCTTTTTTATATGTTGAAAGTCTTCCTTCATGTGTATAATGAATAAT
>JAJEKB010020433.1:153990-191575 GCA_022393335.1 Macrotrachela quadricornifera | reverse complement strand
AGATAACCAGTTCAGTTCTTCGATCAAGAACTGTCACACGCCTAATCGTAATCTACTTCTTTCTCGATTGCTTTTTTTATATGAAATTCGTTCCAAATAAATTCTTTGATTTGGTTTATTTTTTCTAATCTTGTGCCGTTCGTTTTAATATATTCTCTAAATCTTGTGACATAATGCATGTATTTGACTTTTCGAAACCTATGTTTAATAGATGTAAATTTATAATTTGGATGTTGATCAACCCATTTCACTATGTTTTCCATCTCTTCTAATGTAAAATTACTTTGAATGTCCAAGTATTGATTTTTATCGTAATCATCAATATATTCTTCATCAGTGCTGTCGCTTTCGTCGGTCGTTTCACCACATTCATCATGAAATTCAAGAGTTTCGTTAGTATGTAATTCATGAAAGTAACTATCTTTATATGTCTTTAAAATTTTGAATAATTGTTGTGCAGCGAAAATTTCATCAGTACTGGTTGTTGAATCTTCAAAGCAAAATTCTATTTGTGTTAAATTGAGAAGATGCTTTGCGATGTTTACCAAATTCATCTTTTTAATCGATAAGGCTAATCTTTTCAAGTGTTAATAGTGTTATAAAATAAGAAACAATGTTACTTCAAGTGCGCACTCGATTGATATTTACGAATACCAATCCGAAACGAATATATAATAAATTATTAAATGATGCACCAATGCACTAAATCTTTGTATATCTCACGTATAGACATTTTTCAAACAGAATACTTATAATTTCTGAATTCGATATTGTTGCAAATTAAACGAAGTTGTATCTAGAGAAGCTTAGATATTATCAACAAAGCTCACCAAGATTTTGGAACTCGCTCTCTGAAAAAGTATGATAATTATATTGAAACGTTTATCTGAATAGCTCATATATCATCATGCTCCTGTACTCAAATACTGTATAACTTAAAAATTGAATATCTCTGTCTAGACAAGCCATGGGCAGCTCATATTTTAAATTTGTTAGTTTCTCGTTGAAACCTTTCTTTTGACTCAAATATGTTTAACCTTTTCACTCAATAGGTCACACACTTTCATTGCTAGCCGCCGTTTCCAGCTGCATATGCCTCAAAACCGGAAACTTTCAACAATTTAAAATTCGATCATATCGATAATCGGTAGTTTCCCAGCAGCTTGTTCTCTCACGAGTATCATATTTAACATAAATCTGATACTGGTTTCAGACTTTTTATTACAAAATATTTCGAAAACTTTTAAAACCTTCAAAGAAAAAAATTTTACTTGAATCTTCTACAAAAACCAACAAAAACTTCCTAACGAAATGTTCCTTCGCACAATAAAAACAAATGAAAATCACTGTATAATGCAAGCACAGCTTCAGCAAAACAACACGAGAAACATAAAATTATGGAGATCAGTCAGAAATATGGGACATCGTGTAACAACAGGAACTAGAGCATGCACTAGACAATCCTGTCAACATGACAAGAGACTATTGATTGATGCACGCTCCATAAAAGACTTAAGTTAGATCATACCAAAAGTAGTGACCCATATACTCTATCTTCATCTAAAACACTTGGAGAATTTTTCTTTTGTTATGAACACATAGTGCGTCTTTCACTCTATTTTTCTATGCTATTTGATCATTATTTAAGTGATATCATAATCATTAAATTTCGATAAGCACTGGTTTTGTTGAAAGCTACCTGGTCCTATTAGATCATGATGAGTGTAGCTTAAAAAACGAGACACTTCTGTATTTCATTTTATCATCACTAGATAAATTCTATTTAGAAAAACATACTACATAACAAGATGTAGCGTAAAAAGCTCTACAATTGACAAAGAACACTTCTTAAAAAAAGGTACAACAGGGAAAAACGAACTCGTCTTTTATCCAGAAGGGTCTCTTTTTTTTTAAAGCCAAACCCATTATGATCTCATAGTATCAACTGGCTATTAACGAAATCAGTTCTCGTCGAAATTTTATGAATATGATATCAACTGAATAGTGATCAAATACCATAGAAAAGTAGAGTGAAAGACATTCTATCTATTCATAGTATAAGAAAATTACTTCAAGCGTTCCCGACTAAAATAAATTATCAGCCTCGTCATTTGTAGTACGATCTAAAAACAATGCACTCGAAGATACAAACCGCAACGATGTCCACGATTACAAAATATATATCCCCAGCTCAGGCAGGTAGACACTACGCTTAAACAAAGGATATCTGTCTCTTCTCACAAAAAAATGGTCCACCAAATATAAATGTAAAAACCATTTCTAACCAATCAAACAACATCCTTCTACTTACGGCGTACCAAAAGTTCGTATTCCGGTGTTATTTAAACCTATAATAAGCTTTAAGTAGCTTTCTCTCTATGTAGTCTGATAGAGAAAAGAATGCTCTATTTTTTCTATTCTATTTAATCATACTTCAACTAATAGAATGGTAATAAATTTTCATTAAAACTCTTCTCGTTATGATTTGTATTCATAGGAAATAGATCACAACTAATGAGACAGACTAGTTTTCACTCCCTCAAATCATAATAATCAACACCCAAAATATACCACAAGATGCAGCGTGAAAATCTTCACAATTTATATAAAACCACTTCTTTTATAGCTGCACTTTTTGTTTTTGAAGATGAACAAAATTTTCACAGACCAAATTTTCGGCACCATAAAAATTGGTCGCACAGAATTTTCTTCCTATTAAAAACAATCACAATAGACTTTGCTATGAAGATTAAGAGCACTTTCTACACAACTTGTGATGTATTTTGTTTTCTCTTAATATAGCATATACAGCGATGAAACGATGAAATAAAAAAAATGCCTTCACCGTGTTTCAGAAAATATATCTGATTCGCATAGTCAAATATTTTATCGCTCAAAATTTTGTCTGTTTTGGAAACAAAAAGTGCAATCATATTATAAATGGACTCATGTAAATTGTAGACCTTTTCACCCTACATCTGATGGTATATTATCCTTGTTGATACAATGTATCAATGAATTGGATACTGTAATGCAAAACTTACTAGAGCATAAATAATAACGAAAAAAGTCTTATCGAAAATACATTATCATCATATTACTTGAAATACACCCAAATAATATAGAAAACTAGAAGATTCTTTTCTGTATCAGATTATATAGGAAGAAAGCTTCTTAAGGGGACTCTCTCTTTACGGCGTTTCTAAGAAATGACCGAGCCAAAATTTTTGAAATTTTTACTGTATGTAGCAGGCCCCAATCGTGGGGTCTTCTTTTTTTGAAAAATTCCTAAAACTCACGTCAGGAGAAACAGAAGATATCGACAAACAAAAAAAAATAGGCCTCCCAAATCAGTTGAAGTATCACCAAAACAATTTGCAACCCGATCGGACTTAAAGTCTCCGAGAAAAAGGGCGAATACCGGTATTTCACGCCTAAAAAAGTATTTTGAGAAATATGCAAAATTATAGAATTTTTTTTTATTTTTCGCTTATAATTTTTTTTCAAGTTGAATCATTGAAGGTTGCGCTTTCTTGGGCACATCGATAACTATTTTAGAGCAATATGTGACCAACGGAAAAATAAGAAAACGAAATTTCACTTGAAACACGTACATTTTTTTCCGGATACACTTTTTCGAAATTTCGATTTTTCAGGTACTTCTTGATTTGAGATAGTTATCAATTTTAAAACATGGCAAGGCGACACGTAGACACATCTTTAAAAATAATAATCAAAAAGAAAATTTTTAGTCTGGAATGGGAGGAGGGAGATCCCCGTAAGCTTATTATACGTCTAAATAACACCATGACATGAACTTTTACTACACCGTAAGTCTGCTCAGTATTATATAACCATGACATTCAAGTCAAAAACTTAACCCAGCATTCAAACCGATTCATCACTACCGAGTTCAAAGTGATTCCTGTTCAAGGACCCCACCGGACATTGTTCGAATTAATTACATGACCTAAAAGTTCGACACAAAATGCTCATCCTTATTCTTTCCACAAACTATCACATACGGCTAAGATATTTATCAAACTACAAGCTATCATAAAACTATAGAAACAGGCCACATCCATAGAGGTAATCTCACAACTTGACAACAATCTTCCTTCGTCTGAAAAGTTTTTACCATAAACAGAAGCATTCCCGATTCATATCGATCCATTAAGAAACCAATATCATTTTCAAACTCAACCTATACAAAACAAAATACACAGCCTTCGGAAACACAAAGTTTTACGTAACTAACTCACAAATAGACTGTAACTCTTTTCTAGGTGACGATAATAAACACATTTCAGCAAATGCCACAACACCAGCGCAAACCAAAAGCTATAAAATAAATTCTACAACCACAGCACACAACACAGTTCTCTGCACAACCGACATCCACTCTGAAAAAATGATAACTGAACCAATCCTTTCTTCAATTGTTCGTCACCGAACTCCATCCAAACATTTCTCACCAACTCAAAATTTAAGTTCTCTCAAAGTCAAATAGTTGAAGATAACTCTGATCAGAGTTCTCTATTTTCCATGTAATCATGAATGATGTTATCAACTCGAAACCTTTTCTTTTTTCAAACTCAAATAGATGAAGCTGATCATGCTGAAAATTATCCATTTCACATGTGATCCTGAATGATGACAGTCGTTGGAGAGCTTTCCTTCTTTCAAACTCAAGAAGTAAAACATAATCGTGATGTGAAATATCTATTTGCTATGTGATATCCAATGATGTCATGACTTCGAAAGCTTTCCTTCCATCAAGGTCACATAGTTGAAGATAATCATGCTAAGAATTATATATTTTCCATGTGACCTCGAACGATCTGATCAGTTGCAAATCTTTCGTTCTTTCAAATTCAAATATCTCCACACGACCGTCTTTAGTATTATCTATTTTCCATGTGACGTTGAATTATGTCATGCATTCGAATGCTTTCCTTCCTTCAATGTCAAATAGTTTCGCATAACCATACTTAGAATTATCTATTTGTCATGCGATCATGAATGATTTCATCAATTGGCAAGCATTTCTACTTTCAAAGTCAAATACATGACGGTAACCATGCTGAAAAATATTTATTTGTCATGTGATCTTGAATGATGTCATCACTTGCACAGCTTTATTTCTTTCAAAGCCAAATACTTTAACATTTTCTCATGAAATATATCTGTTTCTCATCTCATTTTGAATAATGTCAACTATTCGAAACCTTTCCTACACAAAGTCAAATAACTGAAGATAATCATGCTAAAAATTATCTCTTTACCATGTGACCTTGAATAATGTCATCAATAGGAAAGTTTTCCTTTTTTCAATGCCAAAGAATTCACCATAATCATGCTGAGAATTGTTTATTTCCCATGTCATCTTAAATAATGTCATCATTTGGAATGCTTTCCTTCTATCAAAGTTAAACATTTAAAGATGATTTTCTTTAAAATTCTAAATTTCATACGTGATGCTAAATGATCTAATTGACAGGAAAGGTTTGCATCGTATAAAGTGAAATAGTTGGAGATAATCATGCTGAGAATTATACAGTTGTCATGTGATCTTGGATGATGTCCGCAACTGGAACGCATTCTTTCTTTCAAAGAGCAATAGTTTAGTATAGTCCTGATGAGTATTATCTAGTTCCGGCGTGATCTTGAATGATGTCATCAATTTGAAAGCTTTTCTTCCTTGAAAGTCAAAAAGTTAAACACAATCCTTATAAGAATTATCTATTTTCCACCTGATCTTGAGTCATGCAACCGATTGGGCAGCTTTTCTTCTTTCAAAATCAAACGGTTGAATATAACCATGCTGAGAATTATCTATTGGTCTCGTCATCTTGAGTCAGATTATCAATTGGAAAGCTTTCGTTCTTTCAAAGTTCAATAGCCTAGCATAAACCTAATGCAAATTATCTATTTCCCCTTTGTACTTCAATGATGTCATAAGTTGCAGAGCTTTCTCTCTTTATAAGTCAAATAGTTTAACATAACCATCGTGAGAACCATCTGCTCGGCAAGTGATCTGGAATAATGCCATCAATTCGAGGGATATCCTTCTTTCAAAGTCAAAAATTGGAAGAAAACCATGCTGAGAATTATGTATTTTCCATGTGATCTTGGATGATGTCATACATTGAAAACCTTTCCTTCTTCCATAGTGAAACCGTCGAAGATAACCATGCTGAGAATTATCTAGTTGCCTAGTCATCGTCGATGATTTCACCAATTGAAACGCTTTCATTCTTAGAAAGTAAAATAGTTTTACATAACCTTCGTAAGAATTATCTATATACCATGCAATCTTGAATGATGTCATCAATTCGAAAGCTTTCCTCTTTTCAAAGTCGAATAGGTCAAGATAACCATGCTGAGAATCATGCAATTGGAATGTGAACTGGGATAATGTCAACAATTGGAAAGCTTTCCTTGTTTCAAAGACAAATATTTAAAGAAAGTGATGCTGAGAATTAGCTATTTGTCATGGGACATGGGATGATGTCACCGACTGGAAAATTTTTTCTTCTTTCAACGTCAAATAGTTTAATATAACCCTAATGGCAATCATCTATTTGCCGTGTGATCTTGAGTGATTTGTTCAATTCGAAAGCTTTCCTTTGTTCAAAGTCGAATAGATCAAGATAACAATGCTGAGAATTATCTATTAGCAATGTGATCGTGGATAATGTCATCAATCTGAGAGTTTTTCTTCTTTCGAAAACAAGTAGTTTAAGGAAATCCTGATAGGAATTATCTATTTCCATGTGATCTTAATTGATGTCATCAACAGGATACTTTCCTTCTCGAAAACTCAAATACTTTAGCATAACCCTGATGTGAATAAACTATGTCCGATGTAGTCATGAGTAGTGTCATCAATTGGAAAGCTTTTCTTCTTTCAAAACTAAATAGTTGACGATACCCGTCGTGAGAATTATTTGTTTGTTATGTGCTCTTAAATGATAGTATCAATTAGAATCCTTTCTTTCCTTGAAAGACAAATAGTTAAGGATAAGCCTCTTCAGAATTATCTGTCGACGATATGATCTTGAATAATGTCATTAATTGCAAAACTTTGCTACTTCCAAAGTTAAATAGTTGAAGAGGAGCATACTAAAAATAATCTATCTTCTATGTGATGCTGATTGATGTCATTAATTCGAAAGCTTTTTTTCTTTCAAGTTCAAGTAGTTTCACATAACCATGTTCATAATTATCTGTTTCGCATATGATCTTCATTGATGTCATGGATTCGAGATACTTTGATCTTTGAAACTGAAATAGTTCAACATAATCCTAATAATGACTATCTATTTGCCATGTGATTGTGAGTGAGGCTATCAATTGTAAAGCTCTCATAGTTTGAAAGTGAAATAGTTTAAGTAAATTTGGTGAGAGCTATATATTTGCTATGTGGTCTTGAATGATGTCATCAACCGCAAAGCTTTTTTTGTTTAAAACTCAAATAGTGTAACGTAACGCTCTTTAGAATTATCTGTTTCTGATGTGATTTTGAATGATGTCATGAATTGTAAAGCTTTCTTTCTTCGAAAGTCAAATAGTTTAATATAACCCTCTTTAAAATCATCTATTTGCCATGTGATCACGAATAATGTCAGCAATTGGAAAGCTTTCCTTCTCGCAAAGTTAAATTGTTAAATATAACCCTAATCAGAATTGTCTATTCTCCTTGTAATTTTGAACGATGTCATCATTTGAATAACTTTCCTCTTTCAATGTGAAAAAGTTGAAGATAAGCCTCTTTAGAATCATTTGTTTGCCATGTGAACTTTGAATGAATGCATCAAATGGGGAGCTTTCCTTCTGTCATAGTCAAATAGTTTATGATAATCCTCTTTAGAATTATCTATTTCCCACGTGATCTTGAATGATGTCATTAATTCAAACGCTTTCCGTCTTTCCAAATCAGATAGTTCAACATACCCATGCTGAGAATTATCTATTAGCCATGTCATCTTTAATAATCTAATCAATTGGGATGCTGTCCTTCTTTCAAACTCCAATAATTTAACATAACCCTAATAAGAATTATCTTTTTGCCATGTGATCTTGAATGATGTGATCAATTTGAAAGCTTTCCTCGTATCAAAGTCAAATAGTTTAGCATAACCCTAATGAGAATAAATTTTTGCTATGTAATCGCGAATTATGCTATGAATTGGAAAGCTTTCATTGTTTGAAAATCGATTAGTTTAACATAACCCTAATGAGAATTATCTTTTTACCATGTGATTTTAAATGATGCCCTTAACGGGAAAGGTTTTCTTCTTGCAAAATCAAATAGTTTAACATAGCCCTAATGAGAACTATGTTTTTGCCGTGTGTTCTTGAATGATGTCATCAATTGGAAAGCATTCATTGTTTCAAAGTCGAATATTTTCACATAATCCTATTGAGAATTATCTATTTGGCATCTGGTCTTGAATGATCTGATCAATTAAAGAGCTTTCCTGTATTGAAAGTCAGATAGTTTAACATAGTCCTCTTTAGAATTATGTATTTGCCACGTGATGTTGAATGATATTATCGATTGAAAAGCTTTTCTTCTTTCGAAGTGAAAGTGTTTAATATAACTGTGATGAGAATTATGTATTTGCCATTTGATCTGGAATGTTGTCATCAATTGGAAAGATTTATTTCTTTAACAGTCAAATAGTTTAAGATAACCGTGATGAGAATTAAATGCTTGCCATGTGTTCTTTATTGATTTGATCAAGGGGAAAGTATTCCTTACTGTAAAGTCAAATAGTTTAAGCTTATCGTGTTTGGAATTATGTGTTTGTCATGAGATCTTGAATGATGTATTCAAAGGGAAGCTTTCCGTCTTTCAAAGTCAAATAGCTTGAGATTATCCTCTTTGGAATTATTTATCTATCATGTGTTCTTGAATGATGTCATCAATTGAAACGCTTGCCCTCTCTGAACGTCAAATAGTTTAAGATAACCATTATGAGAATTGTTTTTTTACCATGTGGTCTTGAATGATGTGATGAACTGGAAAGTATTCTTCCTTTGTAAGTCATTTAGTTTAAGAGAACCTTGATGAGAATTATCTTTTTGCCATGTGAACTTGAATGATATCATCGATTAGATAGCGTTTCTACTTTCAAAATCTAATAGTTTAAGATAACCGTCTTTAGAATTATATATTTGTCATGTGGTGTTGAATGATATTATCATTTGGAAAGTGTGTTTTTTTTGAAAACCAAATACTTTACGAAAGCCCTTATGGAAATTTTCTTTTTGGCATGTGATCTTGAATGATGTCATTACTTTGAAGTCTGTGCTGATTTTGAAATGGAATAGTGGAAAAATGAGTTTATTTAAGTTGTTTGGTTGTAATATGGTCTGGAGTCACTTCAGCGTTTTAAGTAGGGTACCGTTTGCTTAGGATACTTGAATTGATCTCTGATGAGAAATGTTTAGTAGTAATGTTATTTAGATATCTGGCATAGTGTTTCTGTGTTTGATGGCGTCTTTTGAAGATTGGAGAGAGTGTGAGTCGCTCGATTGTTCGTATAGTTTGCAACGTATGATCGAGGCTCTGTATGGGAATAGTTCTATGCAGAGTAATGTTGTTTCAGGATATTTGGTATGTTCGTCATATTCGTGTGTAGTGTGGTGTGTAGTTGTTTCCCGCTTTGAATTTGTTGTGCATCATGGATAAGTATAAGGTGAATATGTAGTTGGTCTTACGGTATTGGTCTGGTGTGATGCAAGATCTTGTTTTAATAGATTAGTTGATGAAAGTTGATCGTGGGTTTAATTGAACGTCAGTACTTTCTGTTGTATCCTTTGATCTCGTGGTATACTTGCTTGTAGTTAGTAAGATAGTTAGTTTAATTGGTAATGGTGATGTGGAATGAACGACTGATCATGAATGGAATTAGAAAACAGTCACGAGTGAAGCATCTTTTTTCTGATTGTGTCTTCCATTAATATTTTTCATATATGAATAAACTAACTTTGTATAAACAAGAATGGCGATTTGTTGTATTGTATATCTACGTACTATTGCAACTTTGGTTGATTGGTAACTATATTTGCTGTAACGCGTCACTATTTTCTTAAATGATAGTTTTGTAACAATGACAGAGAACTACATTTCGAGGTTAAAACGAAGCATGGATGGATACTGAGTGAGAGCAGACTGCTTCGATCTCGTGCTAAAAAAGTGAGTTTCGATGTACTGGTATCAACTTTTGCCTTTCGGGAATTGATCCTATGTTGAATTTAAGTAAGCACTGCGTTTGTGTAAATGGTTTATAATGTTAGTTAAAACGCAGAGTTGATTTTACCGAAGTGTTTCATGGTTTTAATATTAGTTGTTAACATGCACTGGAATGTTCGATTAGAAATGGTACACCAACAGTTGAGCCCCGACTGTATTTGTCATTTTCCTAGATCTTGGATATTCACTCTGTATGTTAATATTATCTTTTCTATGTATTTGTAAACACTCTCTATTTGTTTCATGATATCCATCTGTTTTTAGTATATTCATTTATTCGTTCATTGCTCCGGCCTATAAATATACCGGTTGCAATTTAGATAAAGCATCTGATAAACAACTATATTCATCTTCTCTTATCCAGTCGTCACTACACTGAAGAAAAAATCCACATAATGATCTAATCTTACCCCGTCAAATTTCACGTATAAACCCTTTAAGTGTTTGTTGGTGAAAGCGTTCATCAAACCGTAGGTTTATAAAACTTTGACGGGTACGTACAAGTTACACGAAGGTTTTCCAGTGCAATATTTTATGTTAAAGGTTTCTTCACTGACGGATGGCAGTAGATCATTGTATGGTTTCGAGAAAAGGGTAAATTATTATTCGTTTTAGGATTTATTGTTCTACTTCTTTGTTTTAAGGATTTATTACTATACTTATAGGAGTTAATCCTTCTCCCTTTCTTTGAAAGGTTTATTACTCTACGAGTAAGGGTTGATTCTCCTCCTTTTTCTCTTGAAGAGTATATTATTATACAGCTAGCAATCAAGGGATTCCGAAACTTCGCCAATTGACGAGAGTACAGGGGCATAGTGGGCAACCAGGCGGACATAATCGAAAGTTCACTTTGCCAAAGTTCAAATATTGAAACGAATACATCTAGAGTTGCTCTATCTTACCTTAAAATAATGTTCTTCGAAACCAAGTCAAACGTCGAGAAAATTCATTATAAAGAAATGTTTCGATATATCGGTAACTTTAAGAACATCATTTCGATTATCAAGTTATCAAAACGTTTTCAAATGGAAAACTATCGCAAAGAAACAACTGTCGCATAAACTTCATTCTGTGAAAAAATCATTTTGATTGAATGAAAAATGGAGTTTATATCAAGTAATTACTGACCCCAAGGTAGGTTGAAAAATAGGTCATGCCGTATTTTGTGAACCCTCAATGCAATTTACGTCCGATTGCGTTCAAACTTTCTCCAGTTATTCTCCCACATGTGACCTATCGTTGAGCATAGCGCTACGTTATATCACTGAACACAACCAGAGATAGTGGCTTCCTAAAGGACCGAAGTTCGGTCCCGGAATCGTTAATTTTTTAACTACAGAAACATTTAAAAAAAACTAAGATGATATTCGGATTCAGCTCACCGAGCTGCATCGAATCATATATAATTGTAAGTACTTCTTCAAAACAAAAAAAATGGATACTGTGTCAACAAGGTTCTAAAGACGTGCCTTTCCTTGTTTTTTAAACCCATAAAACAGTGTACATTGAAATGATCTCAAACTTTCCCTAATTATTCTTCTGAGTCTGGCACATCATTGGTCATAGCACCATTTCGCATCGACGAACACAACCGGTGCTATGAGACTCTCAAAAAACCGAGATTCTTGCCCCGAAGCCCCTATTTTTGTAAAAAAGACATCGTTTTTGTGCAAAACCAAGGTGATATTCTAAATCAGCTCGCCAAGCTACATCTAATGATATATAATAAAAAGTTTTTTTTTTGAAAAAAATTCTTTGACTTTCATGCAAGAAAAGCTCAAAAACATGAATCATACCGTATTTTTGGAACATTACAAAGAGTTCTTATCGAACTAAACTCAGCCATTTACTTACTGTGTTCATCCATATTAAATTTTCGTTAACTATGTACATCGTATCACATCAGAAACCATATACTATGATAGGGATTCCTAAGAAAACCCTGGTTTTTGACCCCAATTCCTTTTTTCAGCTCCCCAAATCTCTTATTTTATCCTTAAAATAACATTTTACTGAGAAACCAATGTGATTTTCGGAATCAGCGTGTCAAACTGCGTTGGATAATGTGTGGCACGATGTATTTTCTTACAAAAACTTTTTTCGAAATTTTTGACAAGGGTACCCCACAGGTGATTTCCACGAAAAAAGTTCTTTTTCAAAGTGTCTTATTTGCTTAAAGATGACTTTTTAAGTAATATACAACCTACTCATTGGACAAGTACAAATAAAACTCAAGTTACTGAAAAATTGTACTTTGTATTTTACTGAAGTACTCTTTACTTGAACATGTTTCAGTAAGTACTAGTACTGTATAGGATTATACTCAAGTAATCAGTATTTAAGCACTTCAATGTACTTATAGCGATAATAAAGCGTAGATATACATATGTCACAGTTGACATGAGAATTTAGTTGAGATTGGAATGCGCGAAATAAGTGAAAAAGAAAAAAAAACAAAAAAATATAAAACAAAACTTTTTTATAAATAAAATATCGTAACTGAAGACATACATGTAGTCCATCATACGTTTACTCTAAAAATCAACCATCTCGCCCTCTCACCTGCTCGTGAAACCATCATTAAAAAAACCGCAAAAGTAAAATAAGCAAAAAAAAAATAATTTATTGGTGAAAAAAATTAACTAATAATTCAATGCCCCCATCTAAAAAAAACAATAAAACGATGAAAGAAAAATTTTTAAATTTTTTAACTATTAATTCAATATCTCCATGTCCCCCTCTCAGAAAAAATAATAAAATAAATGATAGAAAAATAAATAAAAATCTTTTTCTAACCGATAATTCAATGTCCCCATGTCCCCATCTAAAAAAAACAATAAAATAAATGATAGAAAAATTTAAAAAAAAATTTTTAACCAATTTTTCAATGTCCCCATTTCAAAAAAAGTGATAAAATAAATGAAAGAAAAATTAAAAACTTTTTCTAACCAATAATTCAATGTCCCCATGTCCCCATTTCAAAAAAAACATAATTAAACAAATGATAGAAAAATTTAAAAATTTGTTTAACTAGTAATTCAATGTCCCCATGTCCCCGTCTAAAAAAAACAGTAAAATAAATGATAGAAAAGTTTTAAAAAAATTTTAACCAATTATTCAATGTCCCCATGTCCCCATCTCAGAAAAAAAAGCTTTAAAATATATTTCTAGCTATCCATATATCCGAAATGTTATCATTATTATGTTTTCTACACCCAGCACTATTTTTTTCATATTCTAATCTCTAGAGAACTTACGAAAATATAACAATTATTTTATATATCACCAATTCTTTTTATAAAATGTTTGTATACTATCAATTTCAAATATACTATTCCGAACTCAACTAGATTCTAAAATCAACTGCAACATATATAACACATTGATATTGATGTTAGAATGTGCAATACACCCACTAACATCTACAGCTTAGCGACATCTTTAGAAAAATATATATGAATAATCATTATCAGGATATGTCTGTCTCTATTGTAATTAATAAACATAAATTATTGTTTGAATCGTATCATAATCACATGTAACAATAGTTAATATAAAGCAGGCAGAGGTCTCATATCCTCAGAGTTTTCAAAAAAGAATTAACAAAGACATGGTAAAACTCAAAAAGTATGCGGACGATAATCACCAGCCAGTAAATAAAAATAAAACAGAATTTGTAATATATTATAATTCGGTGCAAACTCCAGAAATTAGAATTCTATTTCAAGAACAACCAATCCAACAACAAAAGTCCTTTAAATACCTAGGCTATCATCTAGATTCGAAACTATCTTTTAACACTATGCTTGATAATCAACTGGTCAAACTGAGAAAAACGTACGCAATACTTAAATATATACATCATGCATTTCCAACATATTTTAAATTAAAAATGAAATTCTTCCAAACGTATCTATGGCCTCATCTCTACACTCTAGCATCAATTTTCTGTTTGTTGTCAAGCACGAATCAAAACCGGTTAAATTCATTTTATAGACGCTGTCTAAGGTTAATTTATTGCACGTACAGGGTGTCCACCATCGACCTGCACGTTACATTAAAACTACCAACCTTAACAGAAAAATATAAAAAATGTCTAGTAAAGAGAATGAAAAATATACAAGTATACGAGCATGAAATTCTAGAGAGTGTAATATCAAATAAAAATGCTATCAACAATTTACATCGCCATTACTTTGGAAAATCGTACATCAAGGGGCTACCTAGGGGAAGACCAAGCAAAAGAATGATAGCGTTTACACAAAACAATAACAAAACTTACTTCGATATATTATTTGAATACGTGGGTGGTGCAGCAACCAAGCAATAGAATTTGTATATGTGAACTTTTTCCCCACTTTCTTTTCTTTTCTATACTTTCTTTCTAGCTATTTCTATCGTCTTAAACTTAAAATATTTCTTCATTCCTTTCTTTATTAACGTGTTACTATACTTCTCTTTCTTTCTTTCTTTCTTTTCTTTTCTTACTAAAGAAAAAATGGCTCCCTCGAAATTTTTATTAACACTTCAGTCTTTATATGATTTAGTAAACGAAGTAATTTTCAAATCTGCGCAGTAAGCATGTAGACATCACTGGCAGTAGCGTATAAATGCGTATGCCTTGATATGTACATACATATAAATGTGTAACATTTTTACAAGTATACCTCTATCACGAGTACCTAGTTAGTTTATCAAAAAAAAAAAAAAAAAAAAAAAATATATATATATATATAATGTGTGTGTGTTGCTATGTAAAGTGCTAATTCGTTTGGCTGTCAGCACCTAAAAGGTGAATTGGCCAATAAAATAAACTGCAGCTTTAATAAAAAAAAAAAAAAAAAAAAAAAATATCCTCAAAGTATCGATTGGTGTATGATAGGTCACAAGGAGTTGTATTGATTTTTAATATCAAATAATACAAAAACTCTTTATTAAATTTAAAATTATTTTTCAATCAAATACCGTTTTTCATTTTAGTCTCCATAAATTAATCAATGGCTAGTGAAAAATGGAGTCAAGTTTTTGATTTCTCATTTTCTGATAAAAGCCGAGTACATGGATGTTGTAAATTATGTCATAAGAGCTATAAAGATCGACATGGTACTTATAGTAATTTTATCACACATTTAAAACGAATTCACCCCGATGAATATGAACGAATTATCTCTACTGGTGATACAAATTTAAGTGAAGAGAAAAATGCTGTTAAAGATGATCGAGTAGTAACTGATTTAGGAAATATAAAACACAAAACAAAATCAATTTATTTTATCAATAACAAAAAATTTAATTGTTAAATGTGGATTACCATTAAATATTGTTGAACATGCTGGGTTTCGTGAATTTCTTAAAGACTGTAATTTAAAACTTGACCCAGTATCATCAAAAAAGTTGAAATCTGCAGTTATTCCAATATTGAAGAATAATGTTCTTAAAACAATTCATGAATCATTAAATACTATTGAACGTTTAACATTAACTGTTGATACCTGGTCTGACCGTCGATGTCGGTCATATTTAGGCGTCACGTGTCATTTTATTGATAGTAAAATGACATCACAAGCTTATCTGATAGATTTTCAAAGATTTAAAAGTCCACATAATGGTGAAAATATTTTACGTTTAACTGAAGATATTCTTAATCGATTTGACATAAAAGATAAAGTTTTCAAAATTATTATTGCATCATCGATGCTCAGTGTATATAGATTTGGTTTGCTTACTGATGAAGAAGATGATTTTTTTAATCATCAAAACCATTCAACGTCCAATACAAATTCTTCAGCTGAAGATTATAATGGTAAGTTATACATAATATTTTGTCTTATACAACTAGAAGAGAATGAATTGCAATAAATAAACTTGTCCAAGATGTTTCTTGCTAACAGATAAACTTACCATTTTGAAAAGCTCACTATTATTAATATTAATTCAATATTATTTTGAAAATATGCAATGAAATTATAAAATAATATATAAATTTCGACACATTTTCGTATATCATCAATATATATCTAAATATTATAGTTGATGTAGTCATGATCAAACAAAAAAGTCTTATTGATAATTAAGTGATCCATGTGGATCATTATATTTGCTTCTTTTTGTCTATTCTAATCAAATTATGTTCGTTTAGAAGTGTTCAGTCGCTGCAATAATGTCATATGTTATTATTCGAATTTCCATACAATTCTTATTTATATATAAATTCTTTCTCTTATTGTAGATAATATTCAAATGGATGATTTTCGAATGATGGATGTAGAATACGATGATGATATTGAACATAGTGAAGGTTTACCAAAATTTCGGTTTTCTTGTTTCTTGCACAGTCTTCAGCTTTGTGTACGTGATGGTATGAAGAATGCATCGTACACGTCAAAAGTATTGCACAAGTGCCGCATTTTTTCTAAATTTTCTCATAAATCGATTAAAATAGCTAATAAACTTGATGAATCAAATAAAACTATCAGCAAAACAAACATTACGAGATAGAACAGCGATTATTTATTAATAAAATCTATATTATCAATTGGAAAAAATGACCTTGAATCAATTGGTTTATTAATAGAAAATACAATTAAGTTTTCAAAAAATGATTTTATCGTATTACAAGAAATAATTGATATTCTCGAACCATTCTACGACATATCTATCAAATGTCAATCAGAAAAAATTGTTATAGCTAGTCTTGTGGTTTCAGCAATTGTTCATTTGATGGTTCATTCACATGATTTAAAAGAAAATGTTGTATTATGTTCTAGACTTGTTCAACAGCTCCAATTATCATTCAAACGACGTTTTGCTGGTATTGTCAATCGGATAAATCAATTGGATATTAAAGAAAATGATCCATTTAAAGATTCAGTCTACTTTATTGCAACTGTTCTTGATCCTTCATTCAAATTGTTTTGGCTTCGTGATTTAAAATTGTCTGTTAATAAAGAAAATCGATTAAAGCAAGATGTTATTCAATTATTACTTGATGAAATGAATAAAAATAGTAGTGTTTCATCAAGACAATTATTTGATAAAAGTACGTCTTCAATATCGATCCCAAAAAAGAAAAAACGTTTTTTTTATGATGATGGTTATGGTGACTATTCAAATGATCCACTGGTAATAAACCTGGTTGCTGAATTAGAAGCATATTTAAACGAACCAATTAGATTTAATTTTCCTGAATGGTGGTGTCGTTCTCAGTTAAACCAATTGAAGAGATTAGCAGTACGTGATGATTCTGTTCAAGCTTCATCTGCTCCTATAGAGTGCGTTTTCTCATGTGCTGGTCTTATTCCATCTTCACGACACACCAGATTAAGTGAATCACTATTTAAAGATTTAGTATTTCTGAAAGTTAATCAAGCTGTATTATAGATTGGTCCATTGGCTTTTTATTTACAAAAACTGTTTCTTTTATTAGGGATTATTAATTACATTATTATTTTATTCTTAACTTGTTTTATATTTTTTGTAAGAAGAAGTTACTTATGAATAAAATCTCGACTTTTTCTTAAGAAATAAATTATTTTAAAGTTCTAATTAGAATTAGCTCCATCGTCTTTTCATTCAATATTCCGATAAAATTTATTTAACATTACTTTTAAACGTTCATTCACAAAGAAGTTTCATAAATGGCGACCCATCTTTATTCAGAAAATAAGTCTCACAAATACATACCAAAAGATAGTTACGGTATAAATGATTAACACTGATAACCAAGGAAAATGTAAAAGACATGAATTTATAGTGCACAGGTTAGAGTATTATGAATGTAATGGGGATATTTCTGAAAATACAAAGTAGTAATATATAAAAATATGTCGATATCCGATTAAAGTACATTTTGTACTTAAAATACTGATACTTCAGTACAACCTTTCAGTTCAAGTAAATACTCAAATACTGATAGTGTACTCACGTAATACTGAATACTCAGTAAAAGTATCAAAAATACTCAGTATCGTACTGAGTATCCAATCACTGATAGAAGTCTTATTTATGATCTACGGATCATTAAAATAGATTCCCTCTATACACTGAAATTAAACCGTCTGATAAGTCCCTTAAGGAAGGATGAAATCGCGATCATGGTGTGCTTTTACAACTCACCGTCACACCCTCACCCTCACCCTCACCCTCACCCTCAAGCTATTTTGGATTTGATCATGGTTTAGCTAGATCTATCATTTGAGATAAAAACATCGAAAAAAAAATTTTTTTCGGCGGCGCCGTGAGGATCCTCTGTGGCGGACTCTTTCTTAAAAGGATTTATCTATAGTGACGAAAAATCTCAACAACACGTTTTGATGTCACTAACAAAGTAAATTATATTGAGATCGTAACATGAAATCATCTTTATTGCGCTGAATTTTTTAAATAGCCCATAAATATAAACTAAAAACTAAATATTCAGGTCACCTAAAAAGCCTTGAGCTTTCATAATATGTCATTACTTTTTAAAAACTCTCTTGTTTTGGTATCAAAATTCTCAAAATACAGAATAAAACTTTTTTTTTTCATGGGTATAGGAGAAACTGTACACCAATGCAAATATTGCCACTTGCATATTGTCTTTCTTTCGTTCGTTGTTTGTCTATAAATTTGTTTTTTTCCTCGTGGGGACTACTTAAAAGCTTATACGATAAACAAGTGTCGAACATTTAATAGAATAACATCCACTCACAAACGCAATGGGTGATAAGAATAATGAACTCCTTAGTCCTTGTACACGTTGTTTTTTTGCTTGTATTATGTGCTGCTCTCGTTCTTTTGATCTTATTGCTAGAGCGGCTTTGTATATTCGCAATTGCTGTCGGAACTGTTGTAAATGTGAATGAGTCAAGTATGTGGTGGGTCATATGACGCAGACAAGTTCAAACGAATACTGCCATCAACTATTATTAATAAACATTATTAACTATTTTTTCTTTATATTTTTAATGATTTTCAATTTTAATAAAAAACTTGATGTTTTGTGTTAGTTTTCAAGAATCTTTTTCCTTCCACTTTATTGGAAACTAGACATAACAGGCATAGTGACCATTATGCCTATTACTATGGAGAACCTGTGCATACTGCATGATAGATTTTCATCATCGAAAGCAAGTTTTTTATGAGGGTCAGAAAATTATTAGGTATATTATTAAGATGTTTATCTCTGTTATACCAAAAGAATGTATTACATAATCTTCCTTTTATTCTAAAACAACAACTTTACAAAATTTCTTTGAAACTAATGTTTTTGGTTTTACATCTTTCACCATTTTATTTTTTTCTTTGGTGATCTGTATCATATGGTCAAGATTATAGAGCGAACTCCTGAAAAAGCAACGTGTAGTTCTTCATGGGAGGAAATCGATTGTGATAAAAGTAGTCCTAATCGACCAACGGTCTGTCCTTATGTTTTTTTAATTGTTACAGCAAACAACAGTCGAATGGGAAATTGGTGTCTAAGTCAGACTTGGAACCGGCCTGATTTTTTCGGACCGGTCGGTCCAATTCATCACTTAACCGACAAAATATCGATGCATCTCGTGCATCAATTAATCAATCAGTACTTTCGAATAACACTCTATTACTTCAGTTCGGCGAAGATATTCGATGTCAAACTCATCATTCTTGAAGTTTCTAATAGTAATAGCAAACAGAAGGATAAGGTGACCTAAAATGTACCATCTTCGTGTTAAACTTCTTATTTAAAATTTCTCAATATTTAAGTAATTTCAAAGTTACATCATGACAGTTGTCAACAAGATCTCGGCAGCAAAACTCAATCATCTCTGATATTTTCTTATGAAAGCATAGTCTGAAAACGACTAGCTATTGTGATTCTATAAGAATTGACCAAAATTAATCTAGAAAAGTGAGCTCGCAATTTGGATGTGGAAAATCTATGGTTCCAACCGAAATTAATTTCTAATGTCTCGCTAATTTTTTGTGAGCATAGAAAAATTTAATCAACATGCTTTGAAGCTCTTATCCTTGGATGTGACAGTGCTGATGAATATATAAAGCCAGATTTTCGAGAATGACTGAAAATTTACCATTTGGAAACTTCTAAGATCACATCTTTTGATTATTAAAACCATGAAAATCGTTAAAAACGAGCAAAAATGGATCAGACGATGCCAAAGTAATTTTTTGTATTAGAACTTAACTCCTTCTATTAGATCCAGTGGCGACTTTACAGTCATTCATGTAATTTAGTAAACGTCGCATAATCAGCTGAATTCCATTGCATAGACCTTTATGAACATCGAAGTTGCGAAGAACCATAAGAATTGCACCGATGTTTAGTTTAAGTTGATAAGGAGGCATTCCTGATAGTGTTACGAATCCTTTCAATAATATCATTCACCCTCGAAAGAGAAGTAAATTACCATTTTTTTCACTTGGTCAATATTAGCTTTGGTAATGTCCTTGTGCGTCGTACACTTTGTGTCGACGTTAAAAATTCTGTCAATAAAATAGATCAGAATAAAAAGAATATGTGTTTATCGATGCTTCTAGCTCGATAGTTCGAGTACTGGTCTAGTTAACCAAGTATCGTGTCTTTGGGTTCGATTCCCGATGGAAGCATATTTTTCTTTTCTGTTCCATTTGTTGATAAGAATAAAAAAGAAAGGAATAAAAATGTGAATTTAATTATTGATTACTTCTTTTAAAAATCCCTAGATATAGTACATCAGCACTAAACGGAATCTAGGCTTGTGACTATTTTACATAAACTACTAAAGTACACGAAAACTATGCAGGAGTACTAGTAAAATACACAATATCTCAAGGCGACTACCCGATGATCGTACGCAGATACTCAGAATCTAGCTAGAGAAACACAAAAAATAAATGCATCGGATTATTATTAATTATGTTGGGACCACAGTTTGAATTGACTCACTCTTTTAAACTCTTCTAAGATGACACATCAGTACAAGATTGAACTTCAAAAATGTTGCGCTATATTTTCGAAAACCATCTAGAGCTCTTATAAAATTTCATCAAATTACTTTTATATGCATGTGTTACAAACCAATCATCTTTATCTTCATTAAAACTGCAATCATTTTAATTACAATAAACGTAAAGTATAAGAAAAGCAAGATGTTTTTCAGAGTTTCATTAAAAAGTATTAAATATTAAAATTAAGACTTTCGTCAAAAACGAATGATAATTAAATGAAAATGTCTACAATATTTTTCGAAAGTCGCTCAATTTCCGATTCTATGTATGATCGATTTTGATGACAAGAAGGTAAACATTGTTTATAATAATCGACTGCCAACTTGAATTTATTAAGCCGATTGTAACATTGACCTATATTAAATAAACTTCTACCAATATCTTCATGCTTTGGTGGGAGAAATTTTTCACATAATGAAAAACATTTCATTTCATACGCCAAAGATAATTCATATTTATGTTGAGTTCGTTGTATTTCACCAAGACATAGAAGAGAATAAATAATAGATGAATGACCTGGAGAAAGACTATTTTCTCTGATTTTTAAACATTTTTCAAGATATTTAGTCGCATCACTATAAAGTGACTTGTGATTCAAAATAAATCCAATACATTGTAAAGCAGTAGCAATTTTAATACTTTTGGTAGGATGAAATTCTTCGAGTAAATTCACTACTTGATGAAAATAGTCGAGAGCCTCATCAAGTTTCCTTTGTTTAAGTCGAGTGTAAGCAATAGCGTTTAGACCATCAATAATATTCATATCATCCGATGGACAATGTTTCTTGTAATTTGTCAATGCCTGTTGATAAAAATTGATGGCTTCTTCGTAACTTCCTTGACTTTTTCGAATCTCGGCCATATGCATTAAAATAACACCAATGTTCACATAACCAGAAGAATGATACATTTGACAAATGTTCAATGCTTTCTGTTGAAAATCAAATGCTTCATCGTATTTTGTCTGCTTAGATAAGACTCTACCAATACTATTCAAAATAGCAGCAGTGGATACACTGTTGGATGAATCAAATTTCTCGTTAATCACAAGTGATCGTTGATAGAGATCAAGAGATTCATCATATTTATTTTGAGCAAATAAAATGTTGCCGATATGGTTTAGAGTACGAACCATTTTGGCATGACCATTTATACCGTAGAGTTTCTCTTGAATTAACAATGCTTTTTCATGAAGTGTAAGAGCTTCATCATATTTTTTTAACTGATATAGTGTATCGCCAGTATTGTTAAGACTAATTGCAACGTTGATATGATCGGATGTATAATATTCTTCATATATTCTCATTGCTTGTCGACAAAAATCCAATGATTCGTCATATTTTTCTTGAGTCCTTAAAATATTACCAATAGAAGTAAGAGTATTTGCAATCGTGATATCATTAGAAGGATAATTTGTCTTTTTAAGTACTAATGCTCGTTTTTTAAAGTCTAGTGCTTCATCGTACTTGCGTTGTGCATTCAAAACGTCACCGATTCGAACATATTCTACGGCAAATTGGATGTGATCAGAAGGATAATACTGCTTTTTAATTAAGCACATCTGCTGACAAACGTCGAAAGCTTCATCATATTTACCTTGATCATATAGAATATGATAAAAATCAGATAAACCTGAAGCAATTTTAATGTGATCAGGACCAAATAAATGTTTTAATATTTCCAGTGATTGGTGAAAATAATCAAATGCTTTATCATACATCTTTTGATCTCTCAATATGTCACCAATATTAACTAGTGTATGAGCTATGCAGGAGTGACCACATGGAAAATATTTTTTTTGAATTTCTAATGCTTGATGTTGCAGTTGAATGGCTTTATCAAAGTTTTCTTTGAGACGTAATGTGTTGCCAATATTATTGAAACTATAAGATATATCTATATGATCTGGTGAATAATAAGTTTGTTGTATTGTTAACGTCCGTTGGTAAAAAATAAGCGCATCATCATATTTTTCTTGATTGAATAAGGTGTAACCAATACTAATCAAGGTCGAAGTTGTTTCGATATGTTCGAATGAAAAATAATCTTCTTGCATTTTTAGTGCTCGATAATGAAAAACACGGGCTTCATCGTGTTTATTTTGTTGACTTAAAGTATCACCAATGCAATTGAGCGCATTGGCAATATGAGCATAATAAGATGGATATGATGTTTCGAGCATAGTCAGAGCTTGTTGATAATAATGAATCGCTTCATCACAATTTCCTTTTTTACATAGTTGTACACTACCAATATTCTTTAAAGTACAAACAATATCTAAATCATTAGAAGAATAATATTTCTGTTGGATTATTAGAACTTGTTTATATAATTTTAGACATTCATCGTACTTTCCTTGTTCATTTCTAAAGTTTGCAATGTTGTTTAAAATGGTAGCAATATCGATATGTCCAGATGGATAAAATCTCTTTGATATTGCTAATGCTCGTTGGACAATATTTAAACCATCCTCATATTTTTCTTGTTGAAAAAGAATATAACCAATACGATGAAGAGTACGAGCAATATTTACATGACCTAATGGATAAGTTTTCTTGTAAATAGACATTGCTGTTTGATAATAAATAGATGCTTCATCATAGTTCCTTTTTGCAATTAAAATATTACCAATGTTATTTAGGCTGATGGCGATATCAACATGAAAATGATTATAATATTCTTCTCGAATTGCTAATGCTTGTTTAAGATAATCAAGAGCTTCATCATTTTTTAGCATTTGATAATAGAAGAGACCAATGTTGTCGAGACTAGTGGCGATATGTGCGTGATTAGACGAGTAATATTTCTTTCCAATTGTCAATGCTTGTTGATGAAAGTGAAGAGATTCTTCGTATTTTCCTTGTAAATACAATATTTTACCAATATCAGAGAGAACAAGAGCTGAGTCTTTCATACGAACTGGTTCAGTTGTCATCATTCGATTGTATGCATCATCATAATGTATGCGTGCTTCATTCCATTCTCCTTTCCATTGATGAATTTGACCAATGCAATGTTCAATCGATGGTATATCTTCATCATGTGAATCATTTAATAAATGCTGAAAATATATTTGTGATTGATTCCATTGACTCATATCACAAATTAATTTACCAAAGATAATTGGAATACTTAAATTTTCTATTTGACGATGTGTATCATAAATATATTTTCTTAAAATAGTTCGCCCATCATTTACTGCATTCATTTTAATTATCCATATCCGTTCATTTTGTTGTATAGTTTCCAATCGAAAAGTGGCATTAAAATCAAATAAAATTGTTTTCTGGGGTGAGAGTGATTTAATGAATTGAGTAACATCAGCAAAGATTAAATTGTCACCTAGTTCTTTCAGATCACATTCAATTTCAAACAATACAGGAATTAAATCACCTCTCTCCATCGATGATTCCAACAAAGTTAATGCTACTGATCGATTAGTATTTGCTATCAAAAATTCTTTTATTGAAACAAGTTTACTTTTATTTTGTTGAAGTTGTTTTAATTCTTCATCTGTTAATTTTATTTCTCGATAAACAAATAGCTTCTCTTGGTTAGATTCCATACTTTGCTGATGTTCATGCGCCAAGTTTTCAACTAGATCGCTAAGAAAATATCGTAATGTATATAACAGATCTGTATCCTCAGTTTGTAATGCTTTATTAATCATATTTTGAAGAAATGAACTTTTCGTAAACCAGCGAAGAGCTTCTTTTGCTCTATATTCTTGTTCAAAATTATCCAATAATTTAAGTTCTTCAAGACTATCTCGATAATAATAACGACATGCATCGATCATTTGCTTTTTGGCATGTTCATCGTGTGTAAAATGTAGAATAACTTCATGAAAAAGTTGAAGCCACAAAAAGTCACATGCATGTTTCGATAAATCTATAGTTGCATATTCATGTTGATCAAAAAAGCACCATCTATAACTTTGCATTCGAAGAAAACTAATTTGTTCTTCAAGTGAGGAACAAAGTAAATCAACGGTATTGTAAATACCAATTACTTTTGGATTTTCTAGTAATAAAAATGCATCTTGATCATTATTCAAGGAGAATACAAAGATAGAATCAATTTGCTGCATAATAGTAACATAAGATAGAAATTGAGAAGACCAACGAGTAATTAAGAAAATGCTTTGTTTTTTAATTGATTGAATAAAAGTAACACATAATTCGAGTTCAGTATGAAATACCACATCATGATTAATTTGATGGAATTGTTTCTTTAAATCATCTATATCATGATTTGGATAAAAACAAATAATAGTAATATTATCTTTGTTTTGAGTTTTGATGATCATCTTAGATTGTATTTTATATCAATGTTGAAAGTAGATATGAAAAATATTTTCTTTATTCACCCACCTATATATATATATAATGGAGCATGAATAATCGTATTTCCTAGGAAATCTGTCGATTCATGTATTGCGTCAGCTATCTCACAATGTGAGAAGTACAATAAAAACAATTTGCCTTCAAAGTTTTGTTGCCAGAATTCTTTTCTTTCGCAGATGGGTTTGTCTGTTTCATATTTTCTCGTTCTTTTTGTGTTTTTATTGCTTTACGACAAATTGTCAAACGTTTTAAATGGAAAAAATTTTATCGCAACCTCTGCCCTCAAATTCTTTCCTTGTGAGCAGCAACAATATTAAAATGATGTCATAAGAATAAACACTCATATCTACCTGTTTTGTAGTTTTTTTTCTGTGCGATGGGTGAAATATTTATTATTACGAGACATGAATTCTTATAAAAAAGAAACTCTTATAAAATGTTTCAAGTTTCTCGATGATTTAAATATTTTTCATAGGTCTAATCATTTTAAAATTTTTGTACACATTCTGTTACATCTCAAATCTCAATATACCTGAAAATCACGTAAGTAAAGTTAGCGCCATATTCGAGTTTTTTGCGTCCGGATATGCTATTCTACTTGGATTATATCTAAAAGCACTTGGGTTAGATGCAGTTTTTAATTCTGCATCTAATGGTGACAGTTTCAGCACTGGTTCCTCGGTAATAATAACCATCAAATATCAAATTACCAGTTTTTCGAGGTCGAAGACAAAAGATATGTGTCTAGAGTCGCTATTTCACTTGGGTTATTTTTAGAAGCATTTGGGTTAGATGCAGTTATATTCGGCATCGAATAGTGACACTTTCAGGAGCTCTCGTTTTTCGAAAACACCTTCAGAATATCGAAGTACTGGTTTTCAATGATCTGGATGAATTATATAAAGGGATAAGTGTTTAATCACTAGCTGAAGTTAAACAAGAGCCAATTCGTGCAATAATTTCAAGGCAGCGAGCGTTTCAAATGTAACCGAAAATCTTTTCAAAGATATATTCCGTCTCTTGCTATGTACGTTCATATCTAGGTTACAAAAGTTGATACATGGGAAGTGAAATATAATATTATGATTATATGGTGTTGTATATATCATTTCAAACTAGATACTATTGCAGATCTTCTGTGCAATCAAAAAGCATATGTTCTTTCAGGTACTGACCACACTTTTGATAAATTGATAAGATTAATATCTCAATCACGCATAAACATTGTTGATCAAAAATCTTCTTGGAAGTTATTTCGACATTTTTGACGCGTATTTGAAGCTTATTCTTAAGGTAAAACATACCTTGATGTCTTAAAATTGTTCTTTAGTTAATTTTGCAAAACAATCACATCGTAAAATATCAAATACAAATATAGAGGTAGACTAATGGTAATTTTTCTCTCGATGAACACTTTTATTCTGCATGTATTGTGCTTATTATTTAGTCAATTTTTTGGTTTTTTAAAGAAAACGTTTTCCAGAAATTCTTTCAAAAATCTTTCAGAAATCTCAAAGTATTCTCATTCGATTCGTCTCTATTTTTTGATCATGTGAGCATATTTTTGTTTGATTTGAATGAAAAGTATTCGTTTTATGAGACCAGTAAAAATGCTGTTCTTCGACAAAAGAAAGAAAAGGAAAAAAATCATACATACTTTCCTGACTGATGGTAGGATCAGTTAAATGAAAGAAAATATTTGTTTTTATTACTTACATAATAAAGCCAGATAGGTTTACAAAACAGATCGATACGTATCGCACACGACGTGATTCGAAACGGCACCATTAAACCACATTTAGGGTTAAAGTCGATTTAACGACTTGCTCATGCTCAGGTTTTCATGCTGAATCTGAAATAAATATTTACAGAAAATTAGAAATCTTTTTGGATTTTAACGGCTCTTTGGTAGCTCTTCACCTTTATTCTCAGTATGATTTGTGTACTGACACAAACGAGCGTCACGAATAGATAGATTTTACCTTTCTCAATCGGTTGCTGCGTTGTGTTTCGTCCAAAAAGCGAACGTGTCGTCCGTCAAAGGCAACAATCAGAAAAATTTCTAGTTTTACCGGATCTTCAGTAGCTCTTCCGAATTTTTCTCACCAACAATTCTTTGCTGACGAAAAATAATTATCAGCAGTAGAATGCCATTCCCTTCTCAATCGATTGCTGTTTTCTGTTTCGATCAACAAATGATAAAGCGGTCGGTCTAGGCCAAAAACTGTGCGTTTCTTCAGATTAGAGTGCTTTTTCAGGTAATAGTATAGATTTTTGTCACTATAATTTATGTGCTAAGCGATAAGAGCATGATAATTGCATTACAGTTCTCGTTCTATCACGATCAGTCTGTTCTATGTCCACCAGTCAGAAAAACGAGGCTCAGTATGGGCAAATAACCACCAACGTTTGTGCATTTTCGTGATTCTTAGGTAACTACTGACATCTTCTATAACCAGCTTTTGTCTACCGAGAGAGAGCTTCTTGATCAGTAGATTGCCATTGCTCTCACACTCGAATAATGTATTGTGTTTCACCCAGGAATCGCACAATCGATAGATGTATAGCCAAAATCAGATCATTAATGTCTCTTAGTAGTTCTTTGACAACTGCAACCAACTTTTATCGACGTCAGTTGTTTGCTAAGAGATAGGATTATGGCTATCAGATCGCCGGTGCCGTTTTCAGTCGATTGATATATTGTGTTTCACCCAGCAAGCGAAGAGGCGATAGATGTATGGGGAAAATTAGAAAATTATTGAGTTTTAGCTAGACCTACTCAAGTTCAGGTATCGTTCAGAACTGATCAACTGTTCAAAGCGGTATTATTCACGAACGGAACCGATCAAACAGTTCTTTCGAGTGAACTGAACTTTTTAAACAGTTCATTTTGAACGAACTGAACTATTCAAACAGTTCTTCAAGATCTGTGACATATTCTTGTGAGCACGGTTTGTTTGCCAACAGGTAGGATCCTTGGCAGTAGATTGCTGTCTTCTTTCTCACTTAAAGGTTGTTCTTTGTTTCCCTGAGCAAGTGCAGAGACGGTCGACGTGAGCGAGCAATTTAGAATTTTTTTGAGTTTCAATGTTTTTTGGTGAGTATGATTTTTGTGACTTGAGAGAACAGCGACGCCAGTAGATATCTGTCCCTAGTTGGGTTCTATTTGTGTTTTAGTGACTGGTTAGCATGCGAAGATCCACACGATGTAGACCAACAATTATGAGTTTTCCTGGGTTTAGCGGTTTTTTTGCAGGTCTTCTGAATTTTCCCCTCAATTGTTTCTTGTCCGAACGAGAAGTGGGCTGGCAATGAAATATAAATTTTTTTCTCCATCGATTATGTTTTTGTTTGTGGCTTTCGAACGAAAGGGCAGTTCAGTGTAGGTTAACTACTGAATTTCGGAAGTTTCATGTTTTTTGGTGGAGGTCTTCAGGGTTCATGTGTTGATTATTGGTTCGCCGTAACAGATGAGCGTTACCAGGCGATGTTCCATTGTGAGTCTGCATCCATTGGTGTGCAATGTGCAAACCAGCAAAATGAAGGATCAACACTATATGCGAATCAATGTCAGTTTTCTAAGTGTCGTGTGTTTTTGTAAAAGTCTTTGGGAGTTTTTATGTCGTCCGTTTGCTTGTACAAGGAAACGGGATGATCAAGGAATAGCCATTATCATTCTTCTTGGATTTCTGTATTGTTTGTGTCGTAGCAAAAGAAGGGGCGGTCGATACCCGCGAAGAACTGTTGACTTTTCAAACGCAATGGCATTTTGGATAGTGTTTGCTTCTTTTCATCTTATGCTGTCGTATGGCGAAAGAGTGATTTGGGTGTTGGACAAGTGTTGTCAGTCTGCATTGATTGGAGTGTTGTGAGCTACTCAAAATCCCAGATGTGGTCGCTACTGAGGAATGCCTTCGAAATTTCCTAGGTCTTTCGATTTTTAGGTAAATTTTGAAGACTTTTCTCGTAGAACTTTGTTTGGTGACAGAACGCAGTATTGAGTCGAGAGGCTTTATTATTCTGCATTAATTTATGTGTCGTTTGTTGTTTAGAAGAGGCAGGAGTACTTGTGTAATTGGATAGTTATCGGGCTGTGCTGTTTCATCCTGTTTTGTAAACAAATTGTGCCACTTTTTGGCTTAAGCTTTGTTTTGCCGGACTGAGAACCATATATTGAGTCTAGTGTCCGTTTTTGTTTCGTATCAATTGGTGTGTTTTTTTCCAGGAAACAATTACGGAATGTAATAGTGGATTCTGAGGGTGGAAACTATTTTTGTAATAGGGTTCATATTGCATTTTATTGGGTTGTGTTATCGAAACGAGATATTCTCTTGGACGGACGCATTTGGGAAGTGTCAGAGGTCGTGATTTCCCGAAAAAAGAGAGTTCGCAATGGAACTCGGCGTCCTTGCAACTTGGATTGGTTGGGTAAGATAGTGATTGCTTTTTGGTTGGGTTAGTATATCTTGAGTTCTGCTGGTGTGCATGGCAGTTCCATGTCGATCGTATGAACTAAAAATAGCTATTTTAACGTAATAGTATATTATTTTTAGAAATACGTTAAATGATGGATAGTGTCGAAAGTGACTCGATGTATGCTACTTAGGGTTATCCAAAAGTAGTGGCGAGGCCTTTTTGTGTACTCAAAAGGGTGAGTACACTCTAGAATCGGTCAGCGTGTCCGGATGTTCGGCCGTCCGTTTACACGATAACTCTTCACAATTACATTCGATTGAGCTGAAATTTTGTGCATAGATTTGTCTCATCAATATCTCGGTCGAGTTCGAAGATGAGAAAGATCCGTCAAGAAATAGCTGAGTTATCGAAAATATTGTCATTATTCACCAGACCACGCCTGAGGGGGGTACAGGGATTTTTCAAAAAAAATTTTTTTCTGACGAGGGAACTATCCCAAGTGTTAATCACGGATTGAAACGGGAACTATACCATTCGATAGAGCTCGACGAGCTGATCACGGTGGTTATAATCGTTTTTCCCCATAGGCCTTTTTTATATAATTTCTCTGATCATATTTCTCTAAGGAAATGTAATATATGGCCGTCCAATCGATCATTTCGTATAAACATATCGCCTTTGAACTCTTCGCAGTGTTCAAACTTGATGTTTTACTTCTTTCCTGTACGTTAAACATTGGTATTTATGTCATATGAACGTTAAGAACAGTATAGATGATAGTGCTGATTCCTCTTTGTTCATAGGTTATTCTACAGGGTGTCCCAAAAGTTACTCGGCAGTCTTTGATTAGTAATAGCTTTTGATAGAAAAGGGCTAGAGAATTGCGGTTTTTACCATTCGAATGGACGCGTTTAGCTCCATATTTTTACGTATTATTTAGTAACGTGGATTGATCGCATAATAATCAGTCGATAATCTTCAAAAAACGAATGATAGTGTTCTAATTGTAGAATATATAGAAAACTATTATTCAAAAATTAACGTTTCACATTCATGAAGAGGAATGCATTGAGATAGGAGGCGACCACAGAATAGAAAGAGAAAAAGCACGCAGAACACAATACGTGCTGAAAGAATATACGAACAACAATATCTAGCGATTGTTAATCCACTAGAGGTGCACAGTCGATAGCTACTGTTAAAAGTTAGCAAAATTTCATTTGAAGGAAGGGAGATTATTTTGAAGATTATCGACTGATTATTATGCGATCAATCCACGTTACTAAATAATACGTAAAAATATGGAGCTAAACGCGTCCATTCGAATGGTAAAAACCGCAATTCTCTAGCCCTTTTCTATCAAAAGCTATTACTAATCAAAGACTGCCGAGTAACTTTTGGGACACCCTGTAGAATAACCTATGAACAAAGAGGAATCAGCACTATCATCTATACTGTTCTTAACGTTCATATGACATAAATACCAATGTTTAACGTACAGGAAAGAAGTAAAACATCAAGTTTGAACACTGCGAAGAGTTCAAAGGCGATATGTTTATACGAAATGATCGATTGGACGGCCATATATTACATTTCCTTAGAGAAATATGATCAGAGAAATTATATAAAAAAGGCCTATGGGGAAAAACGATTATAACCACCGTGATCAGCTCGTCGAGCTCTATCGAATGGTATAGTTCCCGTTTCAATCCGTGATTAACACTTGGGATAGTTCCCTCGTCAGAAATATTTTAAATATATATTAATCGACTCAGTTTGTAACGCTGATTCCGAATATGATATTAGTTTCGAATGAAATCGTAGTGTTTTAAGTGAAAGCTGCCTAAACAAGATCCCAAAATGCACAAAAGCTCTATCCACAAACGAAATTGCCCAGATATGTCCCAGATAAGCAATTATTTTTGAGTTTCCCAAATGGCTGGTTTTGTAGCTAATCAAAAGGACTATCGACAGGTAAAAACTCGAATCGATAGCTCTTAATATTGGTGATTTATTATGAAAATACTGATGCTTGTATCTATCATATATCTCTTATAAATTCATGAGGTTGCTCTAGATCGTAATCCTGTTAGACAAAAACAAAAATCCATTCGAAAATAACTCTTCTTTCCAAGTTTTCGAAGCTGGACACAAATCTAAACTCAAATTTGTGTGATTTTTAAAGATATTATATCACTCTGAGAGTAGAGTCAGTGATCATCGGATATGGGCACATACTGTGTGACCCATGCTAGCTTAGCATGCCTGTATTTTCTTCTTGCAACTTAGTGACAAGGGATGTATCGTGATGAGATCTATATCTTACAGAAACAAAGAAATACAGGGCGTAGTGCATCACGTGAGAAAAGTCCAAATACTCCCTCTCGAAATATACTATATCGCTGAATTTACGCAGTTTTTGGCTTATAATACTTTTTTATCCCATAACTTACTCCCTGAGTGTAATGAATTTATAGATTAAACTGTTTTCTATCCAATTGAGACCTTCTTTAGCTCCCTTACTTACGCCCTTAGATGGAATAGTGACCAATAAAAATGAAGTTATGAGAAAAATGATATTTCATAAAGACAATTTGTCATTATAATTTTGGCGTTTAAACATTCCATAATGACTCATTTAATTGATACACCTTTTGCAGTACACATAACTTTTGGATAAAATCCGAAGTATTCGCATTTATTTTTTTATGTCTTCTCTTTTTGCTCTTTCCTTTGTAGCTTCGTATGTTTCATTTTCCTTTGTATGTTGTTATAGCAGATGCAATTGCAGATGTGTCAGCAATACTCTCTCCTGGAGCTTCATATACTTGAGCTTAAGTATACTCAGCAATGCTAAAGTGCATCATTTATATACGGTTGTAAAGCGCTTCCGAGCGATTCGACCACCTTACCCCTCAAGTAAAAACGCTTAAACAAAAAAAAATATATATCGGATTTACTGAATTTGAAAATGAACATGAAATTATTTTAAAAATGAGAACACAATTTCGTGTTAAATCTGATCCATTAATACAATCGAAAGGATCCTATGTACATTTAGTCGAATTTAATGACGATGATGATCGATAGGAGGAAATTATTCATATAAGATCATTTACTACTAGTTTGTTATTGCCTCACAAGGATGAGAATGTGGACGCGAGAGTGAGCATTCTCACAATCATCCTCATCATCAAGCATCGACCATTTTAAGAGTGAGTGTCTCAGAAAATCCAATTGCTGAATAATATTGACGATGATCTGACATTTAGAATTTGCTGCTTTTTTAATATATTCTAGAAGGTTATCAGTTATGAACTTCCTGAAATTTTCAGCCTTATCTGATTTGTTTCTGTCTATAATAAAAATTTCAGACTTAGTCCATGTTGCTGCATGAAATCTGCTCACTCGACATTTAATGATTACCCTTCGAAAATGAATCAGATAAGACTGAAAATTTCAGGAAGTTTAGAACTTATAGCCCTCTACAACATATTAGAAAACCAGCGAATTCTGAAATATCAATCCATCGTCCAAATCGCATTTTCTCAGAAACTTATTTGTATCTTCGTTGATAAAGATCACACACTCTATGTATCGGATAATGAGAATGATCGAGTTATCAAATGGATTAAAAATGCTAAAGTTGGGATTGTTATTGCTGGTGGAAATCGTCAAGGAAATAAATTGAATCAATTAATTCATCCGATGGGATTATTCTAGATCAGATGAAAAATCTCTTTATAGCTGATTCATAAAATAATTGAATTGTATGATCAGTGAAAATGAAATGCTCTGCAGTCAAAAGAAAAAGAAAATATTATTGTAATCATCAATGGATAAACATCACTCTATTTTATCATTCATTAGTCAACATATGACGTGAAAGAAGCAATACTGGTTTTGACATAAACTGATCGTTATACGATATGATGAATAATATAAAAACAAACGTGTAGTCGTACATTAGAACAGGTAAATATAAAGGTAAACACATGGTTTTTGCTTCTACATTCTATACGATTTGATCGTTATATTGACTTATTCGAAAAACACATCACATATAAAATGTCTTATCTTGAGGACGTAGCTGCTTCAACATTCTTACCAATGGAAACGATATCAGTGGCATTGACATCTGCTCCAAAAGCACTTCCTATATTAAGTGGTATTTATAAACTTTCAAATGATATTCGTGAAACTACTCAACGAGTTGAAGGTAACAAAGAACAGTGTCAACAATTGAGTGAACGCATTGATACATTGATTGGATTTTTAGCAGAAAGAGATTTATCTCATTGTTTGAATGAAACTATGCATACAGCACTTCATCGTTTTGAAGCATTTCTACGTCGATGTTTAGAATTTATCAGTACTTTTCTTGAAACTAGTTGGTTTAAACGTATTATTAGTAACAAAGATTACGAAAAAAAATTTCAAGATTTAAATCGTGAACTTACTCAATATTCGAACGATATCAATTTCGGTATTGGATTGAGTAATATGCAGATCAACAAAAAGCAAGATCAAAATCACCGAACTGACGTTGATATGGTAATATAGATGGAGATCTATCTCTTGTTTAAATCTTTTCAAAATATATTCATTAAGGATAAATCTGACGACTCTAAACAGCAAAAAACGTCAGAAATCATCGATAGTGATCAACACATTGAGATTACAACTCAAGTACCAAAGACTAGTCCTCGTATGGTGAGTCATAATTTTCTCAGATATTTTTTTTATTAAAACGATTGTTATCCTGTATTTGTAGAGTCCTGCAAGACCTATTATGAACTTTGAACAAGCACAAGACACTATTTTTATCAATGGTTTATGGAAATATGGATATATTCAATATAATCAATATTATGGACCTTTTCCACAACAACTTACCTTCAATCGAAGAAGTAGAACACTAGAAGGTTATGGTGAAGATAATGTTGGTCAATATATATTGAATGGATCATTCTCAGAAATAACTGGACAAATTGACATGACACAAACTTATCAAGTAAATTTATTATTATAGACAATCTGTTTTACTTATTCTGACTAGAAATTTTTTTTCACATATAGATTGGTACAGGAGATCCAACTCTGAATGCTGGCCATCAAGATATCATTCAACTTCGTTGGAATGCACCCAGAAAATTATTCGAAGGCGTTTCATATTCACAAGTTCAAGGCAGTCATATAGCAGGAGCAATGATCGAAATGTGGCTTGCATAAACAGTACACCCCCTTTTTTATTTCTAATGTTTCCGTCGGTATATTCTAGTGCATAGAATTCTAATTTTAATAATAAAAGACAACTCGATGGATTTCTTAAAGTGATGGCTAATGAACGATTGGAACACTAGGAATCAATATTTTTATACATACCTCACTTGATGGTGTGAACAAGATACATTTTATCACTACAAAGACTGCTGGAGCTACTTTTATAGACGCAGAAAGATTGTCTTTTCTTATCTTCTATTTAATTGGCTATGTAGTCACTTTACATATACTACATCTACCATCGAGCTACATTATCATGTTCTTCATCATGTAAACAAAGAAAAATAATCACATCAAGTTATCCTTAATAATCAATAGTATAACAGAATACAAAGTTTCGATAATTTCAAAAATTTTTCTTTGGCTTCAAGAAAATTCTTTCATATTTTTTTTTCGAATGAAATCTATTATTTCTGATTTAACTAATATTACACAGCAAAAATTTGTTTAGAAGTAATATAAAAAAATCTAGTTGTTATTATACTTTAGCCCTTCGTATTACAGCGATAACATATTCGTTGAATTTCTAATCAAGACATATTTATTAATCATGAATAATAACAAAAATTCGATATAGTTTTTCAATTATACTCTATAAAAATGAAGAGAATTTATAGTTCTAATAGCTAATATATTTGAATCAAATAAAACAGCATTATAAGCTGTTGGTTCGTATGAACGTTTTGCCTTGATTTGTCCGTCTTTATTAATATGTAAAAGACTTGATGTTATATGATCGATTACAAGCCATTCATCGCATTTAAGTGAACAAATACGTTTGACTCGTTCACCATTATATATAATATATTAAGAGGAACTGATCAGAGTTGATCGAATGTTGTTGAAGATCGAAGTTCTATACGTACTGGTTTATCGGACGAGTATTTGTACATAGACCATTTTTTTGATATTAATAAAGCAAGTGTTCCATTATTATAAGCAATATTATGGATAAATTCATTTTTGTTGTAAATTTCAGAAGATTTCCATTGTTTAATTATACAAAATGATGATAAAAGATTAAATTGAAAAATCTCAGAATCTTCATTATTAGTCGTAAGAAATAAAGATGCATCGGAACACGTACAAGAAAACCATTCTTTCTTTTCGATTGTTTCAATAAATTCAATTAATGTTAAATTTTCATTAACTCAAAAAATTTCATTTTTGTTTGTAATGATAATAAACCAATTTAATGTCGAAGACCAACACATATCAGGAATACGATCATATTTCCATGGACATTGTTTTACAATAGTACATTATATATCAAATAAACATAAATTAGGATATTGATCTAATAATAAAAATCGATTATTACTACTTAATACAGGCCAATCATCATTAGAACAATCAATTTTTCGATAAAGAGAAGATAAATTTGATAAATCAATTTCATTCGATCCCATTGAAAAAAACAGTGATTAAAATTGATTCAATTTTTAAAATCCTATGGGCATAATCAATATCATGAATCCGATTTTTCTGCACCAAAATCAAAATGATAATCTATTATAATCCGCAGAAAATTCACCTTATACAGATTTTAATTGTTATTTTAATCAATATAGTTTTGATTAAAATCCAATAGAAATGAATTTATAACCGGATTATAGCTTGATGAAAAGTTTCATTTAATTCAGTATAGGATCCTGCTGGATAAGGATTAAAATCTTCTACCCCATGACTAAAAAGCATTACCTTATCTTTGTTCCATGGAGTGACAGATTTCAATCTGGGTTCGACAAGGTCCTTTGCCAATAAATTCGATAAAATCCGAAGAATAACATTATTGAAATAACATCAGGCCACACCATAATACATGAAACTAGTCGAGGCATTTGTTCATCTGTGTAAGGTATACGTCTACCAGTTTTTAATGTTCCAGTATCTTAAATAAAAGAAACAAAAACTGTATGATGTCATACTGTAAATACCAAGACATATCAAATAAAATCATAAACATAATGCATTGAATTGCTTCATATATGTTGTCACAAAGTCTAAAATATAAGAAAAGAAAAATCTCTGGTCTCGTATTGAACATATTAAAGCATACTGAATAGAATCATATTTATACCGCATCGAATAGTTCACATATATATTGTAATAAGATCTACAATAAAAGAAACAAAAAATATCTAATCTCATTCTGCAAATATGAAGACGTACCAAATAGAATCATCATACATGTAGCACTCGAAGACTCTACTCGAGTATTAAAACTTTTAGTCGAGTTTTCAACTATTCAACTATTCAACTATTCAACTATTAAAAGTTTTAATACTCGAGTACTCGAGTTTTCAACTAT
>JAJEKB010020433.1:73055-153980 GCA_022393335.1 Macrotrachela quadricornifera | reverse complement strand
ATTAAAAGTTTTAATACTCGAGTACTCGAGTTTTCAACTATTCAACTTCTGTCTACAGGATGCTGCCTGCAGGATACTGCCTCAAGGATGCAGCCCACAGGATGCTGCCTGCAGGATGCTGCCTGCAGGATGCAGCTCACCAGATCCAGCCGACAGAATGCCACCTGCAGGATGCTGCCTACAGGATGCAACCCACAGGATGCTGCCTCCAGGTTGTTGCCTACAGGATGGTGTCCACAGGATGCTGCTGCAGCATGCTGAATGTAATACCCGTATGTTGAGGGTGGGGCATAGGTGTGGGTGAGGCTGTGAGGGGTGAGGGCATAAGTATGGGTGAGGGTGACGGCATAAGTGTGGGTGAGGATGAGTGCATAGATGTGGGTGAGGCCGTGAGGGGTGAGGATGTAGGTGTGCGTGAGGATGAGGGCATCGGAAGTGAGGGCATGAAAGTTGGTCGTATTGTCAAACAGCGGCTATTTGTAGGTTATGGTCAAATGCAAGTAACATTGTCTCTCCTGGTTCGGTCGGTTTCAGCATCCTGCAGGCAGGATCTTGTAGGTGGCACGGTGGAAACAGCCTACGGCGAGTAGCATCCGGTAGGCGACATCGTGCAAGCAATCACCTGTAGGCAGTATGCTGCAGGCAGTATCCTGTAGGCAGCATTCTACAGACAGCATCCTGCAGGGAACAACCTGTAGGCGGCATCCTGCGCCAGCATCCTGTAGACAGCATCCTGTAGGCAACATCCTGTAGATAGAAGTTGAATAGTTGAAAACTCGAGTACTCGAGTATTAAAAGTTTAAAACTCGAGTAAAGTTTTAATACTCAAATCAAATTAACGAGTTCTACTCTACTGGAAGATGACGAAGTATTGTTGACGTAGATACCGATGAATGATATGTTGTCGATAATTTTTTGATTTCATCAACAGTAATTTCATTGTTACGTCGAATATATTGACCGATAACTTTTTTTTTATTGCACTAAGGACACGTGTCCGACCATTTTCACCTCGGTGTTTAAGTGAATTTGTTTATATTGTAATAGATAGTTCTAAGTGGAATATTTGTTCCGCAATGAATAGCAGAAGCAGATCGTATACCTTTGTTCCAATAATATAATATTGATAAATGATGGTTTTTTAAGTCATTAGGTGATGTCATGATTAAATGTATATGTACACAAAAGAAAAGAAATCACATTTCTGTATGATCAGCGTGCAGCATAGCCAACGAACATATATCTATTAACCAAGCCTCCTCCCCCAATTTTTTAGCTTGAAAAAAGCTCCAGCATCTCTTATATCACGCGAAAGAAGTCGGAAATACCATTATTTTTGAAGGAGAAACTTTTCCATTCAGTGTTTTATATCAAATCAGATGTTTCCGTACTCAAATGACACCTAGAAAACTTGTTTATAGGTAAAACCAAATGATTCGATGCATTTGATTTAATTATAGTTTGATTAGACGTATCATTGGAGAATAGAAAATGGAAAAAAACTTTTCTCAGCGCCGAAGAGTGGTTCTCTGGCGGATTCTCTTTTTTAAGACACAGCTGTAATAATATTGTTTTTTGAAATGAGGTTCTGTATTAATGATGAAAAAAACACTTGATATGAAACCAAGTTGACGTATATGATGCTACTGCTTTTTAATGATGTCTTAATCTAATCCTTTATAATTGCTATTGATATGTGTATATATTGCGACCAATTGGTCTCAAAGACAACAAAAGAAGCAAAGTAAGTATATCGAGAACGTTGCAACTCGTCTCGAATTTTTTGACAGGACTTTCGAGAATTATGGTTTATTACGAAATCTATGATTTCATTAATCACAGAGTTTTCAGAATATCCGCTACTTTCCTTCTAGTATCGAGCTATTCAGCAACAAAATGATTGAAGAATATTGATCATTTTATGTTTGTCAGAAAACTGCGTATTGTAGACTTCAGTGTCTTCAACGAGTCTTTCTTCTTATATAGAGGCAAGTCGATTGATTATACGACGACTGGAATTGGAATGAGTTGCTACATCTCCAGTACATCATCATTAACAATGAGATGAAATGTAAGCAGCGTGTTCACATGTTATACTTTAGCTTTTAGTAAAATATATTGCTCTCACATTTTGTTTTACTAAATTGATTATTTTTAGATTCGCACCTGTTATATTAATCATTTATTTAATCTTTTATCTTATTTCTATTGAGAAAATGTTCGGTATCAGTATTTTGATTTCTATAGTTTGTCTCTACTGCAGTCACTTCTCACTTGCTTCCGGCGCAGAATGCTGGTCTACAAAGGCTTGTATCGATGTTGACGAATGCTCCGCAAAAGGTGGAACTTCTAAAGCAGGTCTCTGTTCTGGTGCTAAAAACATTCAATGCTGCTCATGGTAAGACATGTAATTATCGACACGAGTAATATACAATAGTTTCTTGTAGTAATACCTGCATGGATAAAGGACGCTGTGTAGGTATAGGTGGAATACCTCATCCGGGTATTTGTCCAGGTACTTTCAATATACAATGCTGCAGTACAGTATTTGATTCTCCTACTAATAGCACTAGTACACCAAATAACAATCATTTAATGTTAACGGATTTGGCTGAGATCCTTCGTAGTGCCGGTCTCACTGTCATTGAAGTTGACGGTTGGAAGACACGCGGTCATGGTGGAATGATATCGGTAAAGAGTATTCTGGTTCATCACACAGCAGGTCCAGCTAATGGTGATTTTCCTTCATTGAGAATCGTTCGAGATGGTCGCACCGATCTTCCTGGTCCACTTTCACAGCTCGGACTTGGTCGCACTGGAACGTGGTATGTCATTGCAGCAGGTCGTTCTTATCACGCGGGTAAGACCATTGATGATTCATTATTTGGAAACTACAATGCAATTGGTATCGAAGCCGAGGGTACTGGCATTCCATCTACTAATAGTGGACACGAATACTGGCCTGAAGTTCAATATCAAAGTTATGTGCATGGTGTTCAAGCTCTTCAGGCATTTTACAACATCCCCACCGAGCGTGTTTTAGGACACAAAGAAGCTGCATTTCCCTTGGGTCGTAAGCCCGATCCTAACTTCTCTATGGATGAATTCCGCAATGCTTTGGGCTAAAATCATATCATTGTGAGCTCTTATGTTTTTGTTTATCAAACTATGCTATTTGAAATAAAATGCGCTTAAAATAGCATACCACTATTCAATTTCTCTCTTTAATTTGAAGGAAAATTTATATCTAAACTCAGACAAGATGGACTAACTTTTGTTGTTTGTCTTTTACAATAATTCACGAATTCGAGACAATCTATTCGGTCGATAGCACTCTTCTTTAGGATGTTAAATTAGGCTCTGCGCGTTCACAACGCCGATTTTCTCAAGGAATCGATCGGCGAATTTATCTCGTTTCATGAAAAGTACTATCGACGTTTACTATACAAACTCCCGTCGGATGATCCTCAGTTTATCCGGTTGTATTTTAATCTCGATCAGCTGTGGTAGATGAAAAACGTGATAACGATATCAGTCTCTACGAATACAAAAAATCGCTCGAGCTCACTATTCTAAAGTACCGGTCCGACTTGATAAACATTGACAATATGCACAATTATATCGCTTTGACTCACTAGAGAAAAGGTTATGATAACTGGAGTATTTGTAAGGACTGACAGCGCAATCGCCACGCTTCGTCACTTCGCTACCTAATTCCCTAGTCACATAACTCTCGTAGACACTACTCAGCACTTCGCCAATTTCTATATTAAAAACATGTATGTTACAATAACATTCTCATTACTCTCAATTCATAAACCACTAAGTTTTCGCGTATACTGCGCGCAATTCACACCCTTAAGATTGGATAAAAACGTTACACGATGAAATGTTGATGTGTTAAAATTCATTTTTCTGTTTATATTTTTCCGCTTTCAAATTTCTTAAGTAAGTCAACCTTTATCTTGACTGTACTGATGATTGATAACATGCCCTTTGATAAATCAGAAATCCGTGGACTAAGTTCGACGAATTCGGGTGTGTTGTTAAACATATTCTTGGTGTATTCGAATTTCACCCGTTGATTAAACTTTTCTTCATATTTCTGTAGCATATTTTTTACCTCTTATTTTTTAATTTAGTTTTTCTCTTTACCCAATTGTTTTTTATAGAAAAGGAAAAATTCCAATGATTAGACGAGATATAATTTAGCAGCATAATGTCTGTGATCTAGGCTCTTTTCCTTTTTTAACTGAATCAAATGCACAAGCATGTACAACAACGAAGAGAGAAAAGAGAAGAGGAAAAAAAGAATGATGAGAAGGGCGACAAACATTTAGAGAGAAATAAGATAGATGTAGTGGATACGTAACTATACCTCGATAAAATTTTATTTCAACAGAAATACTTTTCTGATCCATTTTGAATAACTATTGAAGAAAATTCTTTGTTTAAACACTAATATTAACTGCTCTTCATCTTTGCAATTAACTTTATGAGTGATAATTGAGAGAAAAATCCTTGAATAGCTGTCTTTCATTCCCTTCTTTCGAGTAGATATAACATATATCCAATGGAGAGGTTTCATTCGCTAAAGATTAAAACTATGAAACGAATAGAAAGTGGTTTAATCTTAATCGATTGATATTATTTGAAAAGAATTCTTCAATATATTTTGATAAAAAGGAATGAATTTTTCTTGTTTTTCATATATATTTATAATGCATTTCGAAATATAAGAATCTATTGAAATGTCTCAATTTCTATTTCTCAATAATAATAAAAAACAACATGCATTTTGAGTACTTGTTTGCAAGAATATACGTATAATCAAGGAAGATTAACTCTATTGAAAAAATACTAATCAGAGTTTTGTTGATCATATTCAAAACAGAACGAGTGCAGTGAATGAAGAATCGACGTCAGGTAATTAGTTTTTTTTTCTATAAACTTATCCAATATCAATGCTTTCATAAATAACTGATTTACATCGTTCTTGATCAGTTCAAATTGAAATTTGTATTTATTTATTTATTTATTTTTGGTTTAAATCATTTTATAGAACTTTTTTTGTTCGAAAAAAGGAAAAGATCTAGTCGAATCATTCATGTCACTCTCCGATTATCAACTATCACGGATACAAGTATTAAAAAATCTCTCAGTCGTCCGAACAATTCATCACCATCATCAGTTAGTTTAATTTCTCCAATAATCTTATAAAATCTATGCACAAATAAAAAATTTTATTTTTTTTATATGCTATCGTTCCTGGATAGACAATTGAAAATATGGAAAGAAGCAATTCATCGTAGTCGTGATGATAAAAAAACACCTGCATAGGAAAAAATACGTTCGATTGGAGCAGCTGATGCTTGTACAGAAAAAATGCGTTTCACTTGTTTCTTCAGTATATTACTTTTAGAAAATAACCAATACTCTGAAAATTTTGATTTAAGAGAATCACTTAAATAATAATCTAGTTCAGCAGCTGGATCTACTACTGGTAAAGAATTTGAATTAATATTATTGTCATAATCATGATGAGAAAACAATTTCCGTTTTTTGAATGTAACTGTTGATGACGAATAATCTGGTGCTGATGAAGATGAAATGATTGTACTAGATAATTCAATTGATGATGCATTTATATCTTTGCTCGTATCATCAAGTATCAACTAGATTATGTGTTGTTTCAATCGATTTTCTCTGTTTCCAGATAGATTTAAATCTCGCATCCAATAAAATTTAAATGCTGGATCAAGTACTGTTGCTATATAATATAATGGATCACAAAATGGATCATCTACTCGAACGATTGCTTGATTTAATCGATGAACAATACCAGCAAATCGTATTTCAATCGATGATTGAAGTTGTTCAACAAGTTTAGTGCAACATGACAGAGTTGGTTTAATATCACGTAAATGAGCTAATAAATAAGCAATTGCTGGTACAACTAAACTTGCCGTTACAACACTTTCAGCTTGACATTTCACAGAAATTTCATGGAATGGTTCTAAAACATTAATAATTTCCTCTAAAATTAAACGATCATTATTTGATATTTGAATTGGATTTTTCATAAATCCAGCAATTAAATCAATGTCATTTTTTCCCATCGATAAAAGAGATTTTATCATCATGTATTCACTATTCTACCTGGTGAGATTCATGTTGGTCATATTTTTGTTTATTTCTTCAAGTAAATCTGCTGCTTTACTCGATTTATGCGAAAGTTTAATAAGAATGTGGCATTTGTTTAATACCTTTGTCATATATGATCTATTTCGTAATCCATCACGGATACAAAGTTGAAGGAAATGAATAAAACAAGATAATCGAACAGATGATGAATCACTAGCATCAGCAGTTGGACCATCATCAACTTCCACCATTTGAAAATTGTTTACGTCAATCTCTTCTACGATAAACAAAAAATATGATACTATATATATACTGGTTAAATTTTAATTAAGTTTCAATAATATCACTTCAAGGATGAAACATTTCATGATTTCAAATGAATATAATCCGAAATCTTTTTCAAAAGGGATCAAATCATAACGCATACCTTCTACTGCCCATTTCAAAATAAAAGGCAGATGGGTATTTTTTGAATAACTTTTGATCGGAACAAGATAGAGAGCTGCGGTTTTCACCGTTGGAAAGAGGCTGATCCAGCGCATCGATTCATATAAAATTGTTGAGACTTATTTCATAAATAAATAGTGATCTATGGTCTTCGTGGAAGAACAGATGGTTGCTCTATGAAGACAAAAGAAATCTTAAACTTTAACGAGTGAATTAGAGTCAAGGGCTGACCAGCTACAAAACTATATCCAAGACTTGATTGAAAACTTTAGTGCTTTGAATGTTCTCGGTACGATATCCGACAATTCGAGCCTATTTTGCCAGTAATTTCTATAAAAAACATCAGTTTTTTTATTTTTTTTCGCTTTTTGCTAGAAAAATTAGACCTGTTTTTATAAGTTTTTTTATACAATTATTGCAGGAAGTTTCAAAAGTCCTAGTTAGAAGTCATTGTTTTATATGATTTGATGCGTTTTCATCTGCTCTTTCCAACGGTGAAAACCGTAGCTCTCTATCTTGTTCCTATCATAAGTTATTCAAAAAATACCCATCTGCCTTTTATTTTGAAATGAGCAGTAGTTTGAATTATCATGCTACAAGTTTACTTTTATCTTGATTATGTCCATATTGACAGGTTATTGTTCGGAAAAAAAACATGCGAACAATTGAAATTCTATGATTAAAGATTTTTTTGTTGAAGAAAATGAGATTTTTGACATTAAAAACAATGATCAATGGTTATAAAGTGGCTTTTTATAATAACAATTTAATCAATTAATAAGAAAGATCTCAGACAGTTTTTTTAAATAACTACCACCAATACTTTCTAAGCTATTGAATATTGCTTACCGTCATAATCATCAAGTAGTAGATCAGTATCAAGTGCTTCTTGTTTTTTATCAGCAGTTGCATCAATTAATTCGTCAGGAAATAAACCAAATTTAAATGCTTTAGTCATATTCGAAGCATTGTCAGTTATGACTTCGAAGACTTTTTCCTTTATATTAAACTTATTAAGTACATCTGCAGTTAATTCGTGAATATTATCAGCTGTATGAGGAGATTTAAATCGCAGAAAGTCGAGTAAGCAAGCTTGGGGTGCCATATGGTGATCGATGAAATGGTAAGTAATACCTAAATAACCACGACATTTTCGATCTGACCACCCATCAATTGTAATAGTTAAATGATCAAGACCATCTAATGTTTGATGAATTTTATTGAGAAGATTGACTTTAAATGAAGGAATAATAACACGTTTAATACGTTTAGCTGATATTGGATCATATTTCAAGTTACAATCTTTTAAAAAATCTCTAAAAGCAGTATATTCGACAAAATTTGACGGTAGATTGCATTTGATGATCAAATTTTTTGTAATAGAAATAATAAATTGATTTTGTTTTTCTTTGTTATATTTCAAATCAGCTGTAGTTCGACTATCAATATTAACACCAACTTCTTCAGCTACAGGTTGAGTTTCACCAGGAAAGATATGATTATATTCACGTGGATGTATTCGTTTTAAATGTTTAATAAAATTACTGTATATTCCATTTTTATCTTTATAATTCCTTTAACAGCATTTACACAAACCATTGATTCGATTAATGTCGGAAGGAGAAAATTCAAAGAATGTAGTTAAACGTTCAGCAGCCATTGACTAAACGACAAATATTCAACTTAAACGAGCAGTTGTTCTAAAACAATTTATAAAAATATTAGGAAGTATATAATCTGATATTAAAACGCAAAAGCTTATACTATTAACTATGCATTAATCAGAGCTTCAACCCCTGTCGATTATGTACTTCTACATATATATATATGAGTCATATGAGATGAGAAAACAATTCTTATTAATAATAGAATTTAATTATACTCCTATCATATGTATCTTGTCTTCCATTTGACTTATTATAGATGTCACTACGATACAAGTACAAAATGTACTTAAAAGTACAGTACTTAAGTACATTTGTACTTTGTACTGGTACTAATGTCGGATTTCTTTTATACTGTTAACAACTGTTTGTTGAATAACTTTTCAACGATTTAAGTTAGAGAGGTCAGGCTTTCGCCACTAGAAAGAGCAAGTCGAGGGACGTCGATGTATATCAAATCCGTTTGGTTCACAACTCATATGTATGGTTGTTTAGAATCGGGAATCTTATCGATTGTCTATTTTCATGAGTTTTCATCACAAGTTAATATGAAATTACACCAAAATGTACCCAAAATCGGCATGTATTTAAATTAATACTGTCATATCTTCACATTAAAATGTAGTAAGAAAAGTCAAAAATGAAGTGCAAAGATATGACACTTTTTAGCGTAAATACATGCCTATTTTGGCTACATTTTGGTGTAATTTCATATTAACTTGTGATGAAAACTCATGAAAACAGACAATCGATAAGATTCTTGATTCCAAACAAACATATATAAGAGTTGTGGACCAAACGGATTTTATATACATCGACGTCCCTTGACTTGCTCTTTCAAGTGGCGAAAGTCCGACCTCTCTAAGTTGAATCGTTGAAAAGTTATTCAACAAACAGTCATTAACACTATTAAAAAAATCCGACATTAGTACAAATGTACTTAAGTAAAAGTACTAAAGTAAAGTCCACAGTAAATTTTTTAAATACTTAGTATTTGTACTTGTACTTAGCGTACTTGTACTTGTCCAATGTCTGCCTTCAGGAGTGTAATAGTTCCTAGAATTTACGCAACTTTTGACTTATAGCACTTCTTTTATCTCATATATTACTCACTTCAGTAGAATGAATTTGTAGACTGAACTGTTTTCTGTCCAATTGAGACGTCCTCGAGTTCAAACGGTCAGGCTGTTCACAAGATAAGGTCTTGAGGGTGAGGACAGACTCAACACAGCTATTTTTTTAACAACTTAATAAAAATTAATTTGCCGTCAATTCTCTTTACTTTGTGAAGTACACATTACACTCGGATTTAAATCCGAGGTTTCCACATTTATTTTCCCCTACAATAGCGTTGCAGGGAAAAATCAAGACGATATTTGGAATCAGCGCATAAAACTGCGTCGATTGTTATATGACAGAAAATAATTTCTAACAATATAGTTTTTTCGAAAATTTTGACTGCGGTTCCCCACAGGTACTTTTTAGCAAAAAAAAGTCGTTCTTTCAAAAAATGGTTTATTTCATTAAAGGTAATTTTCAAAGTGATATACAACCACTTCTGAGCTATAAAAAGCGATTTTCAAATAAGAAAGTTAAATGTCCGCCTGGTATGCCTAAGTTGCCCACTGTGTCCGAATACTCTCCAAATATAGGACTTGAGGACCTAGAGGTTCGTATGTGGATGGTTTAAGATGGCATTCTGTTGCTTTCAATGTTCTTTTGACCCTACCACAAATCCCGCCCGCTTGCCCGCTACAGACAAACTATTTTTTTTCATATGACCCTCACTACAGTTGAGGGAATATTTTATGCCTTTCTATCAAATTTGAATATAAACATATAGAATAGGAGTATTGAAAAAATCAATCAGTTTTCATCTATGTTATCATTTGATATTCTAGGATATGATTGTATAGATACGCTACAGAATTGGGTAAAGAATGATTTTAACACATGAGCATATGTTTGACCTTGAGAATAAACTTCAATTGAACGCCAGAAATGATCAAATAGTTTTAATATAATTTTCCTCTCGACAAAATATGAAGAAGATTTGAATATCAATTTTATCATTTTTTTAAAGCTTTCATCTGTTCGTGAATGAACAAATGCTTTCTGACTACATCAAAGACTGTCAATTACATTAAGTTGACAGTGATATTTTGGACCAAATATAATATTAACTTTATATTTAAGTGCAAGAGCTTCAGGTTTTGTAATCTAGATAACAAAACAATAAAAGGATATAGGATGTGATGTGTCTATAGTGAGATAGAACTATTTTCATTTACGTCTTGATATGCTGGATGCTCCGATAGTATTTCATGAACTTCTTCTAATTTAATTTTAGGAGGTAGTTGTACTCCTAAATTTTTACATAATTCAACTAAACCCTTTGATTTACCTTTGTTTTTTTTTAAGAATAAATAAGGCAGGTTTTTCAGATTTATTTTTTCGTTTTCTTTGTATGAGTAACATGTTTGGCGAGTTATTTTTTCTTTTTCATTGATGTTATATGAAACAGGAAAAAAACGATCATTTACGGCTGAGTGCACACGGTTAATGATCAACACTGTGTGGGCAACATGCAATACAGAACATAAAAAATTATATATCTTTCTGGCGAACAGTGCATAAACATGTGCATATTTATTGACATCAACAATAGAAGCCAGCAATAATCAATCTATCAATATGCATATGAGTACAGCAAAACTTTACTCAATATCTTTAGTTCTGTTAATACAGCTAACTTCCTAAAAGCACATTATTATATAAATGTTATATCAACGAATAAAAAATATATTGATGATTTTTTTCAAATTGTATTGAATGAAAAAAAGTGAAAAGAATAAAAATAAGAAAAAAATTAGAGCAATGAAAAACAGAAAAAAAAAAGAAAATAGGAAAAAACTGAGAGAAAGGAAAGAAAAGAAAACTGAAATGCAAAAAGTCTTTTTTTGTTTTTGAGCAATCGATGGTGATTGATGCTGCTCCATAGTCCATGATCTTGATGCGCCTATTCAAAAAAAAATAAACATGAATAAATTCCTTAAACTAGGTTGATATTAAAAAGCACATACCATTTTGCTTCGACTTCTGTACAAAAATTGTTGTACAACATTTTGATATGAAGTTATACATAAAGAACGTCTATATCCTGAGAAGAGTGCGGTTTTTAATTCTATTTTCTTCTTTTGAGTATACAGTTTCGATATATTCATGAAAATAATACTAATCTTTAGAATAAAATGTCCCTTTTTGCCCAATTTAATATCGTTTATCACCATTACTTTCAAGATATTTTTATGATTTAATGTGAAGAATTTTGATTTCTTCTGAAAGTTCATGTCCAAATGTGTATAATTTCTCAGTTAACTAGAGGCGCGAAATCTGCGCTGTGATTTCGAAAAACTTTCTCTGCTGACATATTATCCTCTAAGCAATTTTCCCAAAACGTCCCTAGGAATCGAGGTTTAGCGTCCAAAGGCGTTGCTGTAGACGGATATATTCTGCACCTTTGCAGTTAACAAAGGAAGATGCCAAGATACATTTTTGATATCAAAAAAATATATAGAAAAAATTGCCAGACCACATACTCTAATCTTAAATTCGAAGCAATTAGATGTTGATATTTTTTCAATAAACAGTGTAGTCAACTATTTTCTAATCAGCAACATATCTACAGCCAACTATATGAATAGTTTATCCTGAATTATTGTTTTTTTTCTTAGATTGAGATGCTTTAGAAAACCGTATGTGTAATATTTTTGATAGATTGGAAGAAAAGAAATATTTATGTGATCGACACAATGTTTATTCAGACAGTCTATATTTCCACTTGTATTTATTTCATGCTTTTCACGACAGTACAGTAAATTTTCCTACTTCTGTCGGAAAAATATTATCACTCGTTGTTTTGTCTAGTGCGAGACTATTTTACATCCGATCGAGGAAATTTTTTCAAATATGGATTCTCCTCTTTCAAATGATATATTGTTTGTCTTCTAATTTTCATATTTTCATGGTGCAATTATCGGTCTACGAAAGACAACTCAAGCTCTATCATAGTCCAAAGGTTCAAGACAACTGTCTCTTCTTTTATTAAGTTGCGATCCTTGAAATAAGGTTGCTTAAGGGGAATGAAAAAAAAGCTGTCCGTAATTCTGCGTTCTAGCTACTTTTTTCCCTAATTATGCGTTTCACTCATATTTTGTCCCTAATTCTGCGCTCTACCCATTTTTTATTCCTAATTCTGTCGTTCAGTAGTTTTTCGTTTCCAGGGCAGAATAAAAGATAAAAATAGGTAGAGCGCAGAATTACGGACTGCTTTTTTTTCATTCTCCCGAAGCAACTTTATTTCAAGGATCGTAACTTAGTAAAAGAAGAGACAGTTATCTTGAACCTTTGGACTATGATAGAGCTTGACTTGCTCTACAAAAATGTCTTAGACACCTCCCCTTCATTTCTCTCGAAAAACGTCCAAAAATACTTTTTTCTCTAAAGTTAAGTTTTTCTATGTATTTTATTAGAAGACGCAGAATTGGGGACATTTTTCTGCGGATCGACAGAATTCGGAAACTACCTCCTAATTTTGTCAACTTGAGTTGTCTTTCATAGACCGATAATTGCACCATGAAAATATGAAAACTAGAAGACAAACAATGTATCATTTGAAAAAGGAGAATCTGGAGAATCCATATTTGAAAAAATTTCCTCGATCGGATGTAAAATAGTCTCGCACTAGGCAAAACAAAGAGTGATAAAATTTTCCGATAGAATTAGGGAAATCTACGGTACGTCTTGGAATATTATCGAAGCATTTGAGAAAGAAGCTCGAAAGAACTTTTTTAGCGAATCCGTACGAAATCCCTCCTAACACTTTCCAGAGAATCCCAACATAAATTCTCCGGAGATTTATAAGAGGGTATATAGGGATTGTTAAGGAACACTTCATGAAAAAATCGTAGATAGGCAAAACATGAGAGTAAATGGATTTTGAATGTGAATGCATAACAAGCGTGGCCACGGCATAGCATAGAATAATCGAAAGTTTTACGTTCGAAAGATATCAAATTAAATCATATGCCAATCGATCGAGCTTGATTTACTCTACAAAACCATATATACCACATTTCTCTTTTACGTCAATATAGAATTGAAAAAGTCCAAATAAAATGTATTTTTACATAATCTTGTAGCCCATTTAATGTGCACTGAACCATATACCAGATATTGTTGCAAAACTTTCTAGAGCAATATAGTTATAAGTAAATATTAACCGCTGAACACTATATCTCTCCTATTTTGGACAAAATCAAGTATAATATCATATCGATATTTGTAATATTTTTTCACTGTTCCAATTGACTTATATATCACTCGATAAAGCTTGCCTTACTATATAAAATTGTATATATCACGTTTCGTTTGTACCTTAAAGTAGAATTGAAAGAGTCCATATTTTGTATTTTTGGCATTATATAGAGTGTGATATATCTATAGTGGTCTGCAGCTCCTAAGAATACCCGAAATCGGAACCGGAACCGTCAGTTTCGGTTAGCGAAAATGAAAAAAGCGGTTCCATTTCCATGTTTTAAAAACCAATTTTGGAACTGGTATCTTAACAATTATATAAAAAATATCCGGCAATAGATTCTTTTTAGTCAATTTTACTTTCGATTTTTCAGATTGCTCATGTTTATTATTTTATCAAATACAATTTCTTTAAAATATATCCTAGCATAAGAAAAACGTAAGATACATAATGGAGCGATTATAAACCAATCCACCTTAAGTTTACTTAAGATTGAATGGTTTCTTAGATAGTACTAAAACGTTTTCAGTTCCAACGACTCCGGCTTCGGTTGCATTTTTTTTGAAGCTGCAGCTCCTTGGTTCTACTACACACCTCGAAGATATCATTGTTTATTCTTTCTTTTCACTCACAATCATGTCTTATGTAAATAGTTCCAATTTAATAAATTCCTTTTCTCTAAATAATGTGTTTATCGAACAATCACAAACGAAGGTCCTCTCCAGTTTTTACACTTTAAAATACCTATCGTAAGTTTCTCACTTCATGCTAGATCATCACCTGGAAAGTAAACAGTATCATCCGGCATTCTCCAACTATTCTTTTGCATCAAAATGTCTATGATTAATTTAGAGTATGATGCTAGATCACATAAAAACTAAACAATATCACTTAAATCTCTTCAACAATTTTATCATTATCTGAAGTTATAATTAATTTATCGCATCACATTAGATCACATGAAGAGTAAATAATATCAGAGCAGTTTTTCCAACTATTCACCACTTTAGAATATCTATGTTTAATTTTTCGCATGATAGTTGATCACTTGAAAAGTAAACAATACCAAATGACTCTATTAAACAATTTCATCATTTTAAATAATCTATCATTAATTCATACTATAAGAGCAGTCACACGAATACTAAACAATATCAACTGACAGTTTTCAACAATTTTCTTACTTTAAAATATCTATGATTAATGTATCTACTGATGACAGATCACATACACTGTAAATAACATCAAATGACTCTCTTCAACTGCTTTCTCACTTTAGAATATTTACCATTCATTAATTCCATCACGATAGACTACATGAAACGTAAACAATATTACCTAAAAACCTTCAAATATTAACGCACTTTAAAATATCTCTCATTAATTAATGGTATCATGTTCGATTATCTGAAAACTGAACCATATCAAATGACTCTCTTCAACTATTTCCTCACTTTAGAATCCTTATCATTAATTTATCTCATAACAGTAGATCACTTTAAAAGTAAATAATATCAAATGATCGTCTCCAACTATTTCACCACTTTAAATAATCTATCATTAATTTGTCACATGATGCGAGTTCACATGAAAAGTTAACAATAATACCTAACTCGCTTCAACTATTCTATCATTTTAAAATATTTATCATTAATTTATCCGATACTCGCAGATCACATGCAAAGTAAGCAATATCACCTGATTTTTTTCAACTATTTTCTCGTTTTAAAGTATCTGTAAATATTTTATTGCATAATGGTACATCGCATGACACGTAAATAATATCCATGATCTCTCTTCAAATATTTCATCACTATTCAAAATTATGATTACTTCATCGCATCATGGTAGATCACATTTAAAGTAAACTATATCAAATGACTCTCGTCAATTATTTTCTCACTTGAGAATATATATAGAATTAATTTATCCCATGGTGATTGATCACTTGAAAAGTAAACAATATCAACAATGACTTTCATCAACTATTTCATCACTTTCGAGTATCTACGATTAAATGATTGCATAATGTTAGACCAAATGAAAAGTAAATAATATCACCTGAATCTCTCTAAGTATATTTTTACTTAAAAATGTCAATGATTAATTTATCGCATGATCATAAATTACATTATAAGTAAACAATGATAATTGATACTGTTCAACTATTTTCTCACTAGAAAATTTCTCTCATTAATTTATTTCACGAACGTATATTACAAGAAAAGTACATTATATCAGTGAACTCTATCCAACTATTTTGTCATTTTATAACATCTATGATTAATTTTTCACCTCATGATAGATAACACGAAAAGTACACAATACCAGCTGACTCTCTTCAAGTATTTTCTCACCCTCAAATAGTTATGCTTACTTGAGCGTATGATGGCAGATCACATGAATAGTAAACAATATAAACTGACTCTCTTCAATTATTTAGTCACTTTAAAATATTGATCATTAATTTATACTATAATGGTAGATCCCATGGAAAATACATAATATCAATTGACTCTCTTCAATTATTTCGCCACTTTAAAATAATTATGATTAATTTATTGTATGATGGTACATCTCATTACATGTAAACAAACTCAGGTGAGTTTATTCATCTATGTTTCCCCTTTCAAATACTTATGATTAATTTATCGTATGATAGTAGATTATCTGAATAGTAAACAATATCGTGCGAATCTCATTAACTATTTCCTCACTTTAAAATACTTATGATTAATTTTGTCGCATGACAGAAGATCACAGAAAATGTAAATAATATCAATTGATTCTCTACAACTACTTCACACATTAAAAGATCTATGATTAATTTATTGCCTAATAGTAGATCATATGAAAATTAAACATTATCAGTGAACTTTATTCAACTATTTACTTACTTTAAAATATCTATCATTTATATTAATCGCATCATGGTAGATCCCATGAAAAGTAAACAATATCAACCAACTCTATTCAAATATTTTTCTCACTTCGAAATGTCTGTAATTAATTTCTCGTCTGATGTCAGATTACATGAAAAGTAAACACTATCAAACGCCTCTCTTCCAATATTTCATCACTTTAAAACATCTATAACTGATTTATCACGATTTAATAAATCACATTAAAAGTAAATAATATGAACTGATTCTTTTCAAATATCTCTTCAATTTAAAATATCAACCATTAATTTATCGCGATGATGATAAATCACAAAAAAAGGAAACAATATCAATTTATTCTATTCAATTAATTCTGCATTTTAAAATATTTATAAATCATTTATTCTCTGTTAGTAACTGATGTCAAAAGTCAATGATGTCAGGTTACTCTTTTCAAATATTTTCTTATCTTGAAATATCTATGATTAAGTGTTTGCATGATGACAGATAATACGAAAAGTAAACAATATCAATTGACTTTCTTCCACTATTTTGTCATTTTAAAATATTTATGATAAAATTTATTGTATAATAGATCTGATGAAAAGTAAACAATATTATTGGAATATCTTCAAATATTCTTTCAGCTTGGAATATCAACAATCACTTTATTGCATGATGATAGAGTAGAGAAAAAATAAACAATATTATGTCATTCTCTTCAAATATTTCCTCACATTAAAATATCAATAATTAATTATTCCACCAATGATCCATGCACGAAAAATAAATAGTATTAAATGACTTATTTCTAATATTTCATCACTTTAAAATATCTATCATTAATTTATCATATGATGATAAATCACTTGAAAAGTAAAGAATGTCAAGTGAGTCTCTTTAACTATTTCCTCAGTTTAAAATAACTATGATTAATTTATCGAATCATAATAGATTACATGAAAATTAAACAATATCATTGGACTATCTTCTATTATTTCATCATTTTAGAATCTCTATCATTAATTTGTAGGATAATGGAAGACGACATGAAACGTAAATAAGATCACTTGATTCCCTACAACTACTTCACACATTAAAATATACAACACTAATTTATCGCATGATATTAGATCACAAGAAAAGGATATTATATTATCTAAGTCTTTCCAACTATTGTCTCACAGTAAAATATCTTTTATTAATTTCGTGAATGATTATAGATCATATGAAGAGTGAACAATATTATTGGAACTACTTCGATTATTTTCTTGCATTAAAATATCTATGATTGAATAAGCGTTTGTTGATAGATCACTTGAAAAGTGACCAATATCATGATCCTATCTTCATCTATTTGTTGACTTAAAATATCTATGTGATTAATTCATCATGATAATGGTAGATCAGATGAGGAGTGAACACTATTAACTAAGTCTTTTCAGGTACTTCCTCCCTTAAAAATATCTTTGATTAATTTTCGTATTATGACATGTCAAATGTAAAGTAAATAATATCTCGCGACTACGTTCAACTTTTTAATTTATTTAAAATATTCATGATTAATTTATGAGATGATGGAAGATCACATGAACATTAAATAATATGAACTGACTGTATTCAGCTATTTCTTTATTTCAAAATATCTATGAATAATTTATCGCATGATGGGAAACGAGATGAAAAGTAAACTATATGTATTGACTATCTTCAAGTATTTCGTTACTTTAAAATATTTATGAGTTATGAATCTGATGATGATAGTTCACACGATAATTAATTAATCTCTGCAAAATCTCTTCAATTACTTGTTCAGTTTAGTATATGTATGATTAATTGATTAGATGATAATAAATCAGATCAAAAGTAAACAATATCAAGTTACTCTTCTCAATTATTGTCACGTTTTAAAATATCTATGATGTATTTATCGAATGATAGGAGATCATATGAAAAGTAAAGAATCTCAGCTTACTCTTCTCGACTATTTCAACACTTTGAAATATGTGTGATTAATTGATCACATGATGGTAGGTCATATGAAAAGTATACAATTTTAAATGACTATGTTTATTTATGTCCTCACTTTATAATATGTATGGTTTAGTCATAGCATAAGGTTAGATTATATGAAAAGTAAACAAGATCATCTGAATCTCTTTAAGTATTTCGGTACTTTAATATATCTCTAACTCATTTATCGCATAATAATAGATCACGTAAGATGCAAATAATTCCAGGTACTCCTTTTCATATATTTCCTGACTTTAAAATATCTATGTTTAATTTATCGGAAGATTGTATATCACATAAAAAGGAAATAATACCACGTCAGTCTCTTCTACTATTTTCTTTCCTTAAAGTATATATCATTGATTGATCGGATGATGATAGATAGCGTCAAAAATAAACAATAGTAAATGACTCTCTTCAAGTATTTCTTGACATAAAATATCTATAATTATTTTATCGCATAATGATAGTTCACATGAAAATTAAGCAATACCATTGGAGTCTCTTCAACTAATTTCTCAGTTTAATATATGTAGGATTGCATTATTACATGAAGACAGATCACATCAATAGTAAACAACATCAGGTAAGTCTTTTCAACTATTTACTGTATTTTAAAAAGATTTATGAGCTATTTATTGAATGATGATTGGTCACGTGAAAACATGAACAATCTCTGGTTAATATTTTCAACTAATTTCTCACTTTGAAATATTTATAATTAATTTATCGTATGATGGTAGATTACATGAAAAGTAAAGATTATAACAAGAGTCTCTCCAATTATTTTCTGACTTGAGAATATTTAGGATTGTTTTGTCACATGATAGTAGATCATCTGACAACTAAATAATATCAACGGGCTCTCTTCAAGTATTTCATCATCTTAAAACATCTATGATTGATATACTTCAGGAGGATAGATCATATGAAAAGTAAACAGTATAAGATTAATCTCTTCAGGTATATGATCACTCTAGAATATCTATGCTTAATTTATCGTATGCTGATAGATGAGGGAAAAAGTGAATAATAGTGCCCACACTTTTGTCAACTACTCCTCTACTTTACAATATAGATGATTAAATTCTCGCATGATGAGAGATCACATGGAAAGTAAATAATATAAATGATTTCTGTTCAAGTATTTGGGCAATTGAAAATGTCTATGTTTAATTTATCGGATGATATCACATTATATGACAAAAAGAGACTTGTTTTGTACTATTCAAAAAATTGAATGATTGATATATTTTTGATACATTAGGATTATGCGAACAGGCATTATCTCGATTATGGAGAAATCATTCGTTTGTCTAATAGAAGAGCAGTCAATTCTCGGAGACTGAATCTTGGTTCCTCCATGGAGTCAAAGATCTCTCTTGTATTCCATGTTGATTTGCTGAATACTGTTGTGAAGCAGAATATTAGAAAGAGGATAATGGCAATAGTTTTTGTTGCCATGGCTGTTGTTTTATTTAGCGTATGCTCTGAAAATTGATTATATGATTTCGACGGTTAGATTGTGAGTTTTGTTTAGACGATGCTTTCTTTATATATACGATTTGGTATGGAGAAAATATTGTAATACTTTTGTTTTCGAAAAATACTCAACCATGATCAACAGAGACCTTGACTATAAGAAAATAAAACAACAATGATTGTAAGCCAATTTTTAAGCGTAGAAGCGGATGATTTACGTGTATATGCCTCGTCAAAGTCATTGTTTTTTTTTTGTTCTATCTCTTTTTTCTCATTAAACACTTCGATCATGGGAGAGAGGCTCTTGCAGTAATGCTTCTCTGATTCTCTTTTTTTTCTATAGGCAAGCATTGAATTCGTCGAGTATGCCTTAATTGTGCGCATATGGATATAAAGGAGAAAGAAAGAAATAGTTTTATCTGTCGTAGTCGACAACAAGAAGGAGTGTATCTTTTTCTCTTAAAATATAAACACACAGATATGTATACTTACAAATACATGTAGGCTCACCACCAATAGAATGAATACCGATATAGATGAGTCAGTAGATATCCGTCCTAATCGCTGAATGATTTTACGATAAAGAGAGGAAGAAAAATGTATGCTTTATTGAAGGTTTGTTTTTCATACTCAGGCAGTAACTATTTGTGTTATACGCAATCTTCGATTGAAAGAAAAGAAGAGTAGTGGAAATAAATTATATAATATAATTGGATATCAAGCCAAGGTTTACTCTGTCAGTTATATACAAAAGAGAGTATAATACAAATAACAATAATATCATGTGATTATTGGTAATAAACATCATCAACAAAAAAATAAAAAAATACTAATGAGAATTTAACTAAACTATTTGATGCCTATTAAAGTTGTTGTGAAAGAAATCGATCGTTCACACAGAAATGATAAACAAAATAATATTCCTATGTAAGTATGTTTGGTCCAATATTACTTGAGAATATTAATTCAACCTTATGTGTTAAAATCATTAATTTTAATGGAAAAGATATGGTAGTATGTTTTAATTTGTGAATATTGAAAACATAGACTATGTCCGAGCCAAAAGAGAGGGCTGCACCATTTCCCAACTACAACTAGTGAACTGCGGAGTCACTCGGAAACCCGACTCCGACTCCGCGGAACCGGTGTCGGAGTCGGAGTCAATATCGGAGTTGCATCAGTATAACAGGCAAGTATTTCTATTCTTGTTTAACACATTGGACATGATGGAGCCCACCGGTTGGCCCCACCATATTTTAGCAAGAAAGTTCATCGAAGAATGCTTTTTCCTCTTTTATTCTTATGCGAGAGGTTATAAATAATGGATGATCTCGTTCCCCTTCGCTGTTTCTAAAACCATTTATTACATAGCATAATGCTTCTCGTTAAAACAATCAAGACAAAAAAATTTGTTACAATCAGGACAGAAAGTTTTTATTTTCTTTGTTGTCGAATGACACGCTTCTCTTGATTGTTGTTCCCTGTTTTCCTCGTAACAACCGACACAACGTCTTCGGACATCGTGATCAGATCCTTTCTTTTCTTCGAGCTTGTGATCACCGAGTTTGCGCTTGGAATGACTTGCCAATTGGTGTCTTGGACCAGATTTCAGCTTCTCGATGGACATACCAAGGAGTAAAGATCGCACCAGACTTTCATGGAACTGTATGATCTGTATGTTGCTTGATGCATAAATTTTCTTGTAAATCAAATAACTGTTAACTACTGCAGTTCCAAATATCAACTCGAATGCCACCTTTCTATACCATTTTACTGACCGTCTTAGACATGTATGGTATGTTGATAGTTGATCGGATAAGTCAGTACCTTGTCTGCCTTCATTGTAATCGAGAACAACCTGCGGCTTCACGATGCGTTCATTCAGTTTATTGATTTTTCCAGTATTCACCACAGTTGCTGAATGGGAAGGTTTAGTAGATATCATCAGAACGTCTCTTTTATCTTTCCACTTGATCAGTTTTATACCAATTTCGTTCTGCTGCCCATAAACTTCACCACGCTTGAGCTTCTTCTGAACAACATCATGCCCTGATCCAGCACGATTACTCCTCATTGTTCCGATAAGATACGTTTCCTTTTCCAACAAACGTTTTGCTAAAGAAATACTAGTAAAGAAGTTGTCAGCCACCACGGTTCGATAACATCCCGAAAGACCATTCAATAGATTCATCATGACTGATTCAACATGTCCAAGACCTGCTATAGGATCTTGTTGACCAGTATAGATCATGTAGCTCCAGGTGTATCCATTGACAGCCGCTAGCTTGTATATCTTCACGCCGTATTTATGTGCTTTTCCAGGGATGTATTGTTTGAACGAAAGTCTACCTCGCCATGGTACCATACTTTCATCGATACTAACAACTGAGCCAGGCATATAGACTGATGTAAACCTCTCTTTGAGCAAATCTAAGAGCGGCCTCACCATGAATAGCTTGTCTTGGTCCGAATTCTTGTTATTGTTGTTCGTGAAATGCCAAAACTTCAGGAGTAATTCAAACCAGAGCTGCCGGCCTGGCCTGGTGACTGACAGGCGCCTGGCAGCCTGCCAGGGCAGGCCTCGTATTCAGGCTGAAATTTTGAAAAATTGGCCTGACCTGATCTGTCCAGGCTATGGATCTAACCTAATTCCAGGCCAGACCAGATCAAAGTTATTGGCCTGGTTGAGAAATAATATTTATTTTTTCGTTAATCATGTTTAAACATTAGATGTCACCACAAACTGATGATTTTGTTCACTTTTAAACTTGTTATCTGTGATTGGTGAACATTTTTAGACCACAATAGTGCACGAACATGAATTATACGAATAAAGAAGAGAAAAAAAAATGTATAGTTAATTTTATTTAACAAAGATAATGAGAACAATGGTTTTGCTTAGTGCAAACATAGAAAATGTTTTTTTTAAATTTTTTGTAAGCAACATTTTCAATAAACAATGTCAGCTGAACATTCTCATGGTTTACCAACTTCTTCATCATGTATTCCATCAACGACGTCAATTGATGATATTCAAATTTTATCAAGTTCTTCTACTTCATGCATCTCATCAGCAATGTCCATTGACAATATTCAAATTTTATGCACTTCTTCTTTGTCTACTTCTACATCACCAAATACTAAAAGTTTATCACCATCTTCATCAAGTACAAATAATCCTGCATCTTCACCGTCAAATACAAATAGTCCATCATCATCTTCGTCAAGTACAAACAATCCTTCATCTTCATCATCACATAAAATTAATTCATCATCTTCTTCATCAAACTTGTCTTTATCATATTCTAGTGAACGAATATGTTATTTATTAAAACATGAAAAAAATAAATATTATATTGTTGATAATAAAGCATCATCAGCTGTTGCTCCACATTGGAATTTTTTTGGATTTCCAGCAAAGCTCAACGAAGAGACTGGAACTTTTGGAAGAATTATGGGATATACTAGTTGTCGCCAATGTAAAAAAACTTTTGTCTATGGTCCAAATAGTGGAACTGCTCATATGAAACAACATTCATGTGTTCTTGATAGTAATATGAAAACATCAAGACAAACATTAATTAATAAAATTATGCTGGTCAATAAAACATTAACTGATGAACAGTCAAAAGTAATCAAAGATTTAATTACAAATTGGATATGCGATGATATTCGTCCTTTCTGTATAATTGATGATGATGGTCTTAGACGACTTATCCAAGAGTGTATAAGATTGGGTATGAAACTTTTTATTTAATATTTATTGAATAAATTATTTTAGGAAGTATTTATGGGAATGTTGATGTTAATGATATACTTCGTGGTCGAACAACAATATCTAATCATATACAATCTGTTGCCAAATCAAGTCGTGAACATATTAAAGAATTATTACAAGAACCATATAAAAGTAGATGTTTATCAATATCACCAGATTTTTGGTGCGACAAGTATAAACAAGTTGCTTATCTTGGTGTCACGGCTGTTATTGTTGATAAAGATTTTAAATATTACACAATCGATCTTTTCTGTAAACCGTTTTATGATCTTGAAAAAACAGCTGAAAATATTTTAATGGTAGTTTTAATATTTTATTTATTAATAAGCTTATAATAATATTGTCTATTATTTCTTTCATTTAGGTTCTACAAAGTGAAATGATGGTGTTTGAAATTGATGATTTATCATTAGTTCATATTGTTTGTGATCGTGCTTCGAATTTCTTAAAGGCGTTTCGAGATTTACATCCTATCACTTGTTATGGACATCGATTAAATAATGTTCTTAAACGATCATTCTTCCAACATAAAAAAGAATCATTTACACCATCAGCTACTTCTATTGAAAAAACTTTTGTTGGTGATAATGAAGATGATGATGAAGAAGATGATGATCCATTTTGTATTCCATCAAAACCAATAAAAGCAACTAAATTTAAATGTTTATACGAAAATTATGAAAGAAGAAATAATGAAAACAAAATTAAGTGATGCTCCAGCAGCTGCACAACTATTGATCAAAATAATTGTCGAATGTAAATTATTAGCAAAATATATAAAAAAAGTAAATTCATATTTTTTTTCAAGAAATTAATTTCATGAGATATTTTGATGTTAATTAGACTGGTTTAAATAAACAAATTCAAGAAGCTGGTGGTGTTAGTGTACAACAAGCAATAGTTATTCGATGGGTATCTTTAATCAATTTAATGGAAAGTATTAACACATCATTTGTACAAATAAGAACTGTTCTGACCAGTCGAAAACAACAACAAAGATTAGCTGGTGTTAATCAGTACTTGGTGAAACAAATAATACGTCTTTTAAAACCATTTCAATCAACTATTAAGATGGTGCAATCAGGATCAAATCCAACATTATATTTAGTTCTACCATGCACGTTAAGTCTTCGAAAAGCATTGACATCTTTCAACAATCTGTTGCAACATATTGCTAAATATGAAGGTCAAGAAGTTCGTGATAGTTTTGATGATGAACACGAAGATGAAGGTAAAATCATAGTAAAAGCATACTATTTTCTTATGTAATTTATTTTAGGTGTAGGTTATATTCGAGAATGAATATTAGGATTATTATATGAAATGGTTGATTTAGACATCAGGCACTATTGTGCTACTTTGTTACATCCTGATTATCGTGGTCTTAAAGGATGTACACATGATGAAAGAATTGAATGTCATAATTATGTACCGCAACAACTGAAATTTATTGAAAAAGAACAAAAGGACAGTAATGAAACACAAACGAATAAAGTTGTCAAACCTGAATATACATCTATTTTAGATGATTTTAAAGATGATGGAAATACATATAATGATGCATTGGATGATGATTATGATACTAAAAGTATTGAATATTCATTATCTATTAGTCAACCTGATGAACTTAGTCGATATCTATCGATGAAAATTGATATGATGGATTATCAATCTAATGTTCTTACTTTTTGGAAATTAAATACAGATCAATTTCCATGTTTATCACAAGTAGCTCGAATAATTCACAGTATTCCTGCTACTAGTGCTGGAATAGAAAGGCAATTTAGCATTACAGGACTTACATTGACTAGTAGGAGATCTTGCTTAGATCCAGAACAATTAGATAATGTAATATGTATTCGTAGTGCCATTAAATTAAATAATCAAAAATGAAGGTTTTTTTTTTGTTATTATTCGTTCTTCTTCTTTATGTCACAAAAAACTTATGTAATGATTGTTTGTTTACTTTTATTTTCTTTTTTTGTATAAGAACGTGTAATTATATTATCTTCATCAAAATAAATTAAATAATTGAAACTGGAATTATACATTAATTCAAAATTATAGAATTGATCCCATTTGAATAATATAAATATGATTTGACCTGGCTTTGGGCTGATTTGGCCTGCAGGCTGAGCCAGGCCAGGATAAGAAACCAGACAGTCCGCTGCCCTCTGATTACCAGACCGAGCCAAACTAGATCAGCCCAGACTACAGGCCAAGCCAGGCCCGATAAAAGTGGCCTGTTGGCAGCTCTGATTCAAACCTCTCCGTCGACGTGGAATTTCTTATGATATCTAATCGGTACAATTGACTACTGCTCCAATAGTATTTCAGTTTGGGCATTTGTACCAATCCCATCTCAATAATGATACCAAAGAACTTCCACATCTCTTGATTGTTGGTTGATTTCCATTGACGAAATTTCGATTGTCTGCTAATCTCATGAGTTTGTAAATATTGCTCCGCATAGCGATTAGTTTCACGAACCATAAGATCAATAATTTCGTCCGTAATGAAATGGCGATAGCAATCGATAGGATTGATTGTGTTGTCTTCTGAAGCAGAAACTACTTATTCGACGAGTCCATAATCTTCCACGAATTCTGCATCAGGTTCCGGTTCTATTTCGTACCAACCGATTGAATTCACCTCGTCAACAGCCATTTCTTCATCGGAACTTTCAGATTCCAGATGCATTCCATCAAAATCATCATCTAAAGAACTCACTTCACTGAGTGAGCTGGTGCTTTCTTCTGAATCGGTTCCTTCGAACGACGTCTTTACGGTTCTCTACATTCATTCGTCTTTATATAGTCGAACGAAAAGTAGATAAGAAGAACGGAGAAAAGTCTGGAATTTTCCTCCTTCTTCTCACATGTGTCATGTATAACATGGAAAGAACGAAAAACTGATTCAGGTAATTTTAGTTTTTTGCTAAAAATGAACCATTATGCGGTAATACAAGAGAGAGAGGGATCAATAATCAGTAGGAGATGACGAATGGATCATCAGATGCATTTATTCGAAGTGAATTATTCATGAAAATGACATCCTGTAGAAATTTTACGAGAAAATCGAATCGTGCCCAATGTGTTAAAAGATCTACACACGTGTTTTCAGTGTATTTTGAATTTAATTAAGAAATTAATCTGATGTACTCAAATGATAGTTAAATTTTGCCTTGACCTAATAAGAATAGATAATGGTTAGTTGATCGGAGAATAACTGCTTTAATTACTCAGTCGGTAAAATACTCCCGACCGAAAAAAAGGAAAAGGAGGATGGATTTTTATGGTTGGTCATAATAGCTGTTTATTTTAATAACCATAAACGGACGATAAACTATATAAGCGTTTGTCATCTCTTCCAAAGTGGGTTCAGCTTAAATACAGTCATACACATCGTACATGATTTCATATGTTAGCACAAATTAATTTTTTTTATCACATGGTACGTTAGAAAGAACTGAGAAATTCTACAATTATTTTATTCTGTTTCGAAATAGTTGTTACAACCTAATCTTTAAAACTTATCTCGATTAGGTGGTTGAAAAAGGATGAAAGTTTGTAGATTTATTCTCAGTTTATTTCAGATTAGCTTGTATAACCGAATCTTTATGATTTGTTCAGAGAAGGTGGTTGATAGATGAGCAAATACTGCGGAAATGTTTTCAATCTGATTCAAACTAGTTTTTATAAAGGAGCTTCTATCATGCAGTTAAAGCAGAGGTTGGAAAAAAAGGAAGAGAAATTGTATGATTATTTCCAATCAGTTTTAAATTAGATTCTAAACTGAATCTTTGTGAAAGATTGTTTATTATTGAACGATATCGAAAGAAATCTACACATGGAGATGTTTTATGTATTGTGTTTAACTGAATTTTTTTTGTGAATTTTTGTGTAATAGAATTATTTCAAATTGTTTAAGAATTGTATTAATAATATAATTTATTTTTTTAATATTTCGAAGACTCTAATCTCAACTGAATTCTCATGTCTGTGACACATAAAAGTTCAACATACTTTCAATCAAATATATCGACCAAAGCTACAATCTCTCGATTAGTTTAATAATTTCCGAAGAATTGTTATTATATGTATGATGTTACTCCTTTGGCAGGCCCCTATTCTGGAGAGGTCTTCAGATGTGGAGTATTTTTGATTTATGAAGTTTAAGAGATAATCTTTTCAAATTATACGAGCAAGTTAACAAAAAGTAGATTATTTTACTAGTCTCTAGTAGAGTCTTACAAAATACTTTTCTTGGACTCTGCTCAGTTTAAATCTTGAAAAACGAAAACCGTGTTTATCGTTGGTGTAAACATTTAATTGATTTATTGAAAATTATTATTTCATCAATTTATTTAAAGAAATAATTATTATTCTTTTTAATAACGAAAGTTAGAATTTATGTAAAAAGTCGCGCCTAATTGAAAACGAATTCTGCCTAAGTTTAATTTTGCCTAAAGTTCAACCTGCCTGTGCCATATCCAACACCGTGTTCACCAACACATAATACACGAAAATTCTCTACAAAGAAAAAAATTAATAAATCAATAATTTTTTTTTTGTTAAAGTACCTGCTGTTTTTGGTACTGTATCATAATATAGCTTTGAAAAACATAAACAAGCATTTATTTTTTTTTGAAAAAAAATTTTTTTACTTTGAATATAATTTGGCCAGCTGGATTATCATCAATCGAAATGTCAAAAAAGACATTGTTACGATTCTATACAGCAACTTGATTGACGATAATCGATTTATGTCGACAAGCATTAATTATGCTGTTTTTCATTTTCTTTGTCATCTTTTCTTCATTGAAAAGATTACTCAAAAAAAAACAAGTTATATTAACGAATGTTTCAACATTTATTATATTACCCGTTGGATAAGCACTCTCTTAAATCAAACATGGAGTAACATTTGTGACCATCCAATCTCTAAAAAAATCTTATTGTCAGAATTTATTTTCTAAAAGCAAGTTTATTTACCTTATAATCAACCCTCCGAAAATGCCCCATAAATAAATGTTTGATTTGAAAAACAATATCTTCTTTATGATAGTGAATTATCAATACCATGTCGTTATCTTTCAAAAATCTAAATAATTTGTTATTCTAAAAATAAAAATCAGCTTATTTTTAAGATAACTATTTTTTACTTGTCCATTAATGACATTGAAATTTTTCATTAACATGCAATAATGGAAAAGTATTATAATTTTGTCATCTGTATGATAAAAATACGGCAAATATAAATCGATTAAATCCATGATTGAATACGACATATTTTCTGAAAAAAAAAATTAAAAATGAAATTTTGTTGATAAATAAATAATATTCGTTGCATTCTCGAATTTATTTATTATTTTAGAGTGATCGAATAATGAATAAGAAAGTTTTGTTATCCTTAAACTAAATTAAATTTCGATCAAAAGATGTCTCTACCTATTTTTTGATTTCTATAGTTCGGATAATCTAATTAATATCGGGTGATGCACAACAAATAGTCGTTAAGTTAAGACTGAAGATGAAGATGAGGAATTCAAATCTGATGTTTGTTTTTGAATTTTTTTTGATCAAATCGAAAACTTTTACGAACAAAAATTATTTCTTGTAAAAATTTGATCAAAGATTATCGATGGTGAAAATTTTTTAATTAAACAAGTCAACAATAATAATATACTGATATATATATACATATATAATTCTCTTTCTCGTAGAGAAGAGTCTTGAAAATAAAAATTGTTCGATTGTCTGTCCGCAGAAGGTCAAAAAAAACATTTTCTCATTAAGGGGGCCCCCCCCTCAGAAAAGTCAGTTTTTCGAGAAAAATCGAAAATTGAGTTTTTAACATAGGAAGATGCGCTGAAGATTCCTCTTTCAGAATATATATGGGTTTTTGAAAAACGACCAAATTTTGACAGACTTATGAGGAAAATATGTGCGTCACCTCATGTTTTTCGAGAAATTTTCGCGTTTTTTTGAGATTTTTCAGTTTTTGAAAAACTAGCTTCTCATTTGCATCAGCAATGGACAAAGTATTCGTATATTAATCATTTAGAAGATAGTGACACCCAAGATAAGGGTCACACTTTTATATTTTATCCTCAACACCAGTTATCTGAGTCACGTATATCATACAGACGCTGAGCAAATTTTGAAAAAATTGATTTTTTGTCATTTTAGAGACATTCCGCTAATCTAAAGCAGATAAAATATAGTGAAATATATTTATAGGCGTTTTATTGTTTGTAGAAGACTCTTCAGTGAGCAAAAAGAAGAAAAGAGTTGAAAAAATATCAACTAGTTACGAAAAAGTTCAACAAATGTATGAAGAGTGAGGATAACGTCCGGTTTCTGTAAATAGTTTTTGTCGTCGATGTCAGATGGATATAAACATCGAATAATTTGCTTGACTAATGGTGGTAGCTCATATATTTCTTTTTTTTTGTTTTTCCTTTTTTTTGTCGAATGTTGAAGATAAGCTGGTTAACCTTATTGAAAATTTCTTGGCGGCATTTTCGATCATGAGGCAAATCGAGTGGATTTGCTTTTGTTAGTGTTAATGACGACAAAGACAAATCGGTTGAATTTGAGTTCGACGCTAGTGCTAATGTCGATAATGATCTTGTCATAGATTTTACCTTATTAGAAATAAAGAAGAATATTTATTGATATGTAAAATAGACAGATAAGAGGTACATACGCTTGAACATTACTATTCGTTCCACTATTGACATTTCCTTGAAGTGTTTTATTCAAATCGATGTTATTTGAGTCGTCTGACTCGTCTGAACTGCTCTCGTCGTTGGTTGTTGTAGTATCAGACTCAGATTCAGTGTTGTTTGTATTTATAAGAGTAATTGATGAACGAACAACATTTTTGGGTTTTAAAATTTCGACGAGGACAGCAGGCATAATAACATTTTTCTTAACAAATTCACGACATAAGGCGTTGTAACAGATGTCAAAATTATTCATTTTATCTAGAAATTGTATAGAAAAAAGGAAACGCGTCAGAAATATATTAATTATATAATTATGTTATTTATATTTATAGTGGTAATCTAGTTTAGTTCAGGAAAAAATAGAGATGATGATACATATTTTTATTAAGAATAAAGAGGTTCTAACAAATGAAAAAAGATTATAAATAAACAAACAAGTAGAAAAACAATAAAAGAAAACTATGTTCAATAGAAAAAATCAATAGGCTCCAGATACATATGAATCGTCTAATGATTCATCATCATTAACACCAAGACTCATACGATCACCTCGTGGTGAATCCAATGTTTCATTAGTTAATTTTGATTTTTTTTCGTTTTTTTTTCTTTTTTTTTTTGTGTTCATAATATACACGACGTTCATCAAGTCTTCTCATTGCAGCTGTCGTATAAAAACCACTGCCACCTAAATAGAAATAATAGTGTATCGTATATCAAATTTATAAACATTTTTACCTGTTATTTCAGCTATAACTGGTATAATTGATTGATTCCCATCATTATATGATAATACAGCAATTGCAGCACATAAATCGATGACTGCACCAGTAGCATATCGATTCTTTGGGACCAAGCTCCATAAAACAGCATGAAAACTTTCATTCGCGTTTTGAGAGCTGCCATTGATGACCTTTTTTAGAGTATCAGCTAAATAATAAATAATCTCGTAATGATGTATAATGTTTTGAAGAACTCACGGTGAGCCAATTCATCAAACACCGGTCGAATTGCTTTCATAATACCTAACGGTAAACTGTGCCGATCATGATCATATTCTTCCCCTAAATGTATGAAATAAAATCTCGAAAAGTATTAATTTTTTATTACCTTTTTCTAATGCTTTTAAATATCCACAGTAGGTTAGTGAACACCATTCGTGATGTGGATCTGAGTTCGACGAAGACTACAATAAAATGTCTTTTATTTATAAAACCTTTTTTATTTTTACTTACTTTGTGTTTCCATATTGCCCAAACTGCGCGAACCATTTCGTCTAGATTTGTTTTGTTTCGCACAATAGCTTGACGATAATAATGTTTAAAATTAACCATCATTTCTAGGAAAAAAACAGCAATTAGTTAGAATAGAGCAGGATTTATACTAACTTTGTGTCATTCGACCTTGACCACGTATACCAAGTTTACCATCAATCTTGGTTTTCTTCAGATCGTCTGCTATTTTTTGTAGACGGTTCAGCATCTTCTTTGAAAAATGGTTCACATCTTCTATTTTCATAATTGATGCATCTTTATATGGAGGATCATTCATTAATTTAGAGATAACTTTTGCATCACCGTCTCCAATATAACTATAAATAGATAATGTATAAAAAAAGAGTTCGATATAGTGTTATTTACTTTGTATATTGAACGTTGTACAAACTCTCGGAGCGGGCAAATAAAAGATACATTCCATTGACCTCCATAGAACCTAAATAAAAGAATAGTTAAATAAGAAACTTTTGAATGAAATTCTACCTGATGAACCGGTGTGATTTGCTTCACATTCATGTTTGTTTTTTACTTCCGAATATTTTTTTGGATCTGAATGTTTGACGCTGAGTAAACCTGTACAGATGGAGCAATTTTTTGATAATCTTTCCAAATCCAATACCTGCAAAACTCAAAACGATAGTATATAGAAATATATTTATCTAATGTATACTTTTGCATTGGAACAGCTAGACATTACTGCTACGACTCCATGTAAACTTGAAAACCCACGTTTTTGCCAAGTGCCATCACCACTAACAGTAATTTTACGTTCATTTGATTGACCACAAGCTTCTTCTACAGCCTTCTCCATTGAATTAAGCTTGTGTGATTCAAATGCGGGAAGCAAATATGTAATGGTGCGAGAAAAATGATCATCATCAATGGGAGGTGATACATTTAAAGCAGCACAAAGTTTGAATAGACCTTGATGACCAATACCGGCAAAATTTGCACCTAGATATCAGATAAATTTATCTATCACTATAGTATTAAGAATAGACTTACCAATCGCACTTCGAATATTGATGTCTCTTTTAGATGTTTTTGGGCATTGTTTAGATGTATTGATCTTAATTTCATTTGAGCAGTGGCACGTGAACACCAGAGAACAATATAATCCTACAATATATATGTAATTATTAAGTTTTACTCGAGAGAAAACAACACAAACAGTACCTTCGCGTTTTGAAACAGACATATCACCATTCCATATTGACTTGCATGATATACAGATACTTTGTTCCATTAATTCCAACAAAAACGAGTTGTGAATTATCTGGTAATAATCATTCGGATCTTCATCAGTATCTGTGTGTTGCTGTTCAAGAAAGTTTGATAATTTCTGATGCGATGGACCGGTAAATGGACGAGTTTTGTACGTAAATTGATCATTGTCAGCTGTTCGATCTGTATCAGAAATAAGATCATTTTGTAGTTGACTTGTCTTTTTTGTAGCACTCTTAACGATTTTTCGCGATGTGAAACTGGTTTGACTGAGCCGGAGCTTTCTTTCCTTTTTTAAAATCGAATTGCGTGTCATTTACAACAATATAACCGTAGAATAATTAAAAAATCTAGAAAATAGGAAGTGATAAAATAATACCTTGTTGCTGAGAAAACATGAATTACTCTAATTATAATTCATTTGTAGCGTCTCTCTCAATTTTCCCCCGAAAAAAATGCGATTTTTTATTTTTTTCAGAAAATATTTCGATATAAAAAAATGTTACTCATCCGAAAAAGGGGAGAGCCAAGCCATCACAGCATGACAGATGACGCTAGCTGATAGTGTGTGTTACGCGCTTTAAAAAACTCCAATGAAATATATTGAAAACATACCATTTTAATACGATTTTTTTGGATTTACATGAAAAAAATTCGTTTCTAAAACTTGTTTTGCGTTTTTCTCAGAACATGGTTTTCAGTCACAAAAATTGAAATAACTCCCACATGGTTCAAGCTATACCCGATATTTTTTTTTTGTTTTAAAGGTCGCAGTGAGAGGAAACTTTTCATCCACCAGTTTTTTCAAAATCGATTCCTGGGCTGAGAAAAGTGGAATTTACTGTCGTCAGACCACTGTTTTTTAAGACCTATCTACTAAAATATTCATAAAAAATGAACAATACAGAATTTAAAAATTCTGGTGGATGAAAAGTTGCGTACTGACATAAGCTTTAATTTGAAACCACCCCGAGCTCTACATCTCATGTTACGACGAAGTTATAAAAATCCTCCTGAAGGCCAAAAATGACCTATAAATGACCTATAAATCGGGTCTAGTACGACCTATAGAGCTGAAATTTTTACCAGAAGCATTTCTCACTAAGGTCACTCATCCCTGAAAATTTCAGCCCAAACGGACCATTCTAAGTGGGAAATTTTTTCTGAGGGGGGGCCCCCTTAAGAACTTATTTTCTCTTTTCACCTATTTTATAAATGTTCTCATTTTTGTGATCTATTTATTTTTTTAACCTATATATTTTATGAATAATAATTATTCTTTAATATCTTAAAAAATAAAAAGAATATTCTTAAGCAAAATAAGTTAATTAAAATTGAATAAGAGATCATATATTTCGCTTTGTATTTTTCATAATTATGTTTCTATTATATAATATTATTTAAATTACATTAAGAATAACTGTGGATACATTATAATTTAAAGATAATTAGACCCAAAAATCTAATCTTGTCTCTATTCAAATATGATAAAAAAATAAAAATAAAATTTGGCTAAATGTTTCTCATTTGATACATCTCAATGGTGATCATAAGTAACGATAACAGTTTAAATCTAGGTTAGACTCAACATTCTTTATAAGATTATCATCAAAATATTAAAAATAGAGAGAAAACAATATTTGTATAAGCATATAATTTAAATAAAATCTATTAAATATTTTATTATATTTTTAACTCACATTTTCAATTGTATAATACTGATGTAAGTTAGAAAAGATTTTTCGACTTCTATAAAAAAAACTAGCATGAAAATAAATATATGATCCATTGTCCTCATTGAATATATTCCATCGGATCGAAAATTTTTGTAATCAACATTGGATTGATATCCTTCTATTTTGATTTTCTATATTGAATAACAGAATAATGACAGAGTAACAATGTTCACAAAAAAAAGTGTTGGATTGCAAGTGTTTTAGAAATATTTGAGATTAGTTTCTGGCGGCGATTTACATTTGTTTCATTAGGATAATATTAGCAGTTATCAGCGAAAACGATGAAAAATTTTGCCGCTTGCACATATATGTCAATCTATTGGAATGAGGGGCTTTAATTTATTTAGACTTCATGATTTTATTCTCTATGAATCGACAGTAGACAAAATGTAGTCTAGTCATGCCAAAAATTTTTACATTAGGTAGAGTCCATCTAAGTCTTTGCATGTATTGAATTCTATTTGAGCTCAAGTTTACTCAAGTCTCATGGTTTTATCATCACTGATGATCGCTTGCTTATATTTTGAATTTATTAGTTTGTTATTGAAACCGTTCATTTGTCATAAATATGTTCAATCTCTTTAACGGACAACGTCAACACTTCCATTGTAAGTGCATATATTTATTAACCCTTTCACGGCGATTCGATTTTCATAGAAAGTAACATTCCTAAATACGTTTTATTAGAAAACAAAACATACCACAAGATGCAGCGTGAAAAGTTCTACAATTTACACGGTAAAGCTTATTTCAATTGCGTACTTTTTGTTTTTAAAAAAACGCAAAACTGTGTAGGACCAATTTTTGAGGTTGCTTCGTGACTATAGTATCTTACGTCGGGGTTTGCAAACAACTGAAATAAGCTTTACGATGTAGATTGTAGAGCGTTGCATGCTGCATCTTGTGGTATATTTTGTTTTTTCTTATGGACTCATATTAGGTGATAAAAAGGCGAAATAAGAAAAATGAAATTTCACATGCGTATAGAAAAAAATGATCTTTTCCCAACTTCGAAATCAAGTCACACAGAGTTTTACTTTCTTTGAAAGCAAAAATTACACAATTAAAATAAGCTTTACTATGGGGATTGTAGAGCTTTTCACGCTGCATCTTATGGTATATGCGGTCTTTTAATAAAACGTATCTAGAGATTAAAATATAAAATGTAAAGTGTGATCCACCGGTGGACCCCATCGCCGTGAAAGGGTTAATCATGACTGATCATGATTATTATTGGTTGGATTTGTGGTTGATAATGTGTGGATAACTTACGTATAATTTTGATTAACATAAGCACAAGAAGTTCGAGGGCAACATTTAACCTACTAAAAAGGCTAATAATGTATATAAAATTGACTTGCGTGTGCAATGTGTAAGTACACATGAGCGGTGCACATCCTTCAAAGTATTGTTGATGATTAATATAAGTGTCCCATCTCTTGACCATAAGATTATCGAGAAGAGATTTAACGGTAACATTGAAAGCAGAGAGTGATCAATTCAGTAGTCAATGCAAGAGTTGATTGAAGAAGAGCTGTAAGTAGATCGAAACTGACACGAAAACCGTGAACTAATCGTTCGTCGATAAATGCTGGTGAGGTACACATCGAACTTGCACAACATGAACAGTTGCCATATCGTCGTGGTTCTGCCCACAATACTGTCCAACTAACACTGTTATTGACTGATAGAAAATGCCAATTTGTTAGAATCGATGATACAATTCTATTGTCATGCATTATCACTCGAACAAAATCATAAAGCATCCATACAAATCTTTGTGGGACTGAATGACAAAATTGATCAATAATAGCATTGCCTTGAGTTTCGATAGTCATTCGAGATTGTGCTCAATTGCTTATTAGTGTAGTTGATGCGAATTGAGCTAATGCATTAACAATTGTTTCATTGGCAAGAGCACAAAATGAGATTAGTAATCAAAACTGTGGCAAGACAAAATGACGATAATCATTGTAGGAAAAGAAGAAAGAGACCCAAGGATAATACAATAGAATCATCCAATTCGAACTTTTCCTAACAAAATCACTCGAACAATATTGATGCAAATGAGCAGAAATCGAAATGAATGAACTGTATGGAATAGCAATATATTGACAGGGACATTCCTCACATCCTTCTCCTAATCGTATGGCCTGACAAATATCATGATCAAATCGGCTTTAACCTCATAAAAATGCAAACTTGTCAAAACTCATAAAATCATAGGATGTCATAACGTGATGGAATGGGAGTACGGGATTAATTTGACACGAGACAGGACAGAAGTGTAAAAAATCACGTCCCGTGCATCTCTGATTGAGGGTCTATTGCCGTACCCCTGTAGTATAGCACTCAAAGACCTATGTGTACTCTCCTGTTGAAAAGCTGAATGGTATCAAAGGATGTTTCTTTGAGCCTGGCACAAACAAACAATTTTATTTTTATGGGAAGTTCTTGTTGCAAAGAGGTATAGATGTTGAAAATCGGTATGTATCTGTGTTAACAATATGTATTGTAACGTGTGTGAAATAATTTGATGAATCATTTATGATTAGTGTATCTTATTTTCGAGCTATAAAACGTTTCTTTTTCACTTATTTCTTTATATTTAATTGAATGTATAAAATACAAAGCAAAAAACATGTGTCTTTTTCATGTGATTGAGTAATTAATAATGAGGTATGTTGTTGAAATATGTATAAAATAAATTATGATTTCCATGGAAAATTTTCTCCATTTGTATCTTGTTCTTGAATTTTCGTTCTTGCATTATCACAAATAATATTTTTTGAATCAGCATCTAATAAAATTAATTTTGGAATACCTTCTACATGAAATATTTCTCCTAAATTTTTTTTAATATTTCTCTCTTTATAATCTAATGCTAACCAAGGCATATCATTATAATATCCATTAAAAGAATCTTCATCTCTATCAGAACTTATAAAAATAATTTCAAAATTTTTTTCTTTTGAATATTTATTATAAAATTCAGTTAATACTGGAGTAAATTGACGACATGGTGGACACCTTATACAAAAGAATGCATTGAAATAAAATAATCTTAAAGAAATATGTCATACCAATGAGCACTAAAATAAAGACCAATTATTTTTCCTTTATATTTATCATCATTGAGATTTATTTCTTTATTTGATTTATCAATAATATGTCCACCATGAAATAATTCAGCTACACCAGCCATGACAGATTTAATACGAAATAAAATGTGTAAAAATCAGTTTCTTTTTCTTAATAAAAGAAGAAATTTATTTTCTATGTTAATAAATGAAGGGCGTTTTTTTCTCTTTCTTCAGTTGTTTTTTTTTTGTATCGATCGAAACGAAAATAATTCAACGAAAGATTGTTAAAATGTTCTAGAAGAAGTTTTTTTTTCAAAATTATTAAAGAACATTTTGTGTTTTCTTTTTCATAAAGAAGAGTCTACTAAAAATAAATTATTTGCTTGCTTGATTCAACAGAGATTAGTTTTAATTAAAAGTTAATTAATTCTCAACTGTGGAAGACAGAAGTGTGTTTTTTTATTTTTGACTCAAAATCAAAGTCACGAACGATTTCTTTTTCATAGCACTCATACAAGACCGCATGGAATCAACTACACAAACTTTGACACAAACAATCGAACAAATTTTAGTTTTCTCCAATGATCTACTTACTGGGAAGAAGATCAAAGATGACAACCCTAAGGTACCCCCATAGTATAGCACTCGAGAATCTATGAGCATTTCTACTAGTGAACAGCTTCAGGATTTTTGAGAGAATGTTTTTTTGACCTTTGATCCTAACACAAGCTATTTTTTTTTATATGACACTAACTACAGTCGAGAGAATAATTGATTGTTAATATTTTCCACAAAATGTAAGTAAAGAGTAATTGAGAATGAAATTTAGATCTAATGTTAATTTAAACAAGTAACGTTTATCGATAGTTGATTCACTTGATCGTAGACAATAAAGAGTCAGTCGAACATATGCAAAAATATTCTTTTACAGAATTTAACTATTTTTGTAGATAGCTATATATGTGATCTATTATTTCCTGCAATATCGATTCTCAAAGTTTTTATATAGCCTGATAAGCTTTGAATCCAGATATCCCCAGGAATATAATCAATCCGCTCGGCAACATAACACAATATTCCACAAAGAAACAATATCGCAAAAAATTTGCTCACCATAGGCTTTGTGGCAAACACAAAAAAATGATCGTAATCCAATTTAAAATAGAGTAGAAAACACGAAGTTTCTATGCTGGAAACTTACCGTATCCTGATAACTCTACTAGCGTCGACTCATGAGACCTTTTTTAGGATATTTTATAAGGTGCCTAAAAATCCGAGGTTTCTAGGCGGAAATTCGCCTTTAGATATCTGAATTAAACCTAGAAGGAAAATTAAGATGATATTCGGAATCAGCGTTAAAAACTCAGTAGATTTATATATGTTGTAAATAATTGTGAAAAGAAATATTTTTTTATTCATTTCTCGAGGGATTATTCTCGACTTCGAACTCGGCAGAGATGTTGATGAGACAATTCTGCGCACAAAATTTCAGCCCAATCAAATATGATTAGGAAGAGTTATTGTGTAAAGGGATCGCCGGACACGCTGACCGATTCTAGAGTGTACTCACTTTTTGAGTACACAAAAAGAATATAAAGTATAGACCATTCTACAATATTCATATGTTTCGAATCTAAGATAATTAGGTCAATGACATTGCTTAAGAGTTTAATGTCGAAATATTACGTTTGCCAGTGCACCATTCTTCATTTAATCCGATTGAGATTGCCTAGTCTAGATTGAAAGATTATGTTGGCAAAAGGAATTGTAGCTTTGCGTTGAACAACGTTCACGAAATAGTCGCTAAATTCATCGTTGACTATGATGAAAAGACTACCCAAGGTGCAATTTGCCATGCTGAAAAGATAGAAGCGTCGTATAAAACAATGGATGGATTGTTAGAAAATACCATTGAGCCGCAATTAGACAATGAAGATTCAGATGACGAAGCCAAAACGTCCAGGGCCGAGCTGCTCCAAATTGCGTTTGCAAACATTTCACCAAAACGATTTTATCGCGCCAGTCGATGAAGACTTATCAAAAAGTTTCATCAAGCACACATACAAAATTGAAACACTCAAAGCAGCTCATGCCATTGCCGAAAATAATTTTGAGGCGCAATTGATGGAAGTTGATGAAGAAAACAATTCAGACCTTCCAGATAAAGGTGACTCTGACATTTCTGAGTGAGATTTGTATGCGTGCTTCTTTTGTATCATTGATGCTCGTGAAGACTTTTTTTGATCTATATACATATCGCTATAATCAATACGACAAAGAATAAATATGACCGATTAAAAATTACTGTTTATTTTAAAGCGAGTAGTCGTGATTAGCAGAGACAGGTATATATGAAATGCTACGAAGTAATTCAAGAGGTTAAACTGAGAGCGCTACGATCATCGGCAGATTATACTATCTATATAGTTCAGAGAAACGAAAACGAAAATTTTCGAAAATTTAACGTCACTAGATTTCACGAGATTTTTTGCTGTATCTCAGGAAAAAGTCAAAGGAATCTGAAAATTTTAGCGCTTATAAAGATTGGGTTAGGCTACATTTGGCTCAATTGAAATTAGAAATACATGTAAACAAAAGTGTTTGTCAGTAGTATATAAAAAAAAGTTCTTAAACAACTCATATAAAGCTGTTGAAAGATTTTAATTTTCAGCTTTACAGATACGCCCATCTAGCTTCTTCCTAATAGTGAAAAACACAGTTCGATAGCCATCAGCATTGCCGAGGTGTTCACCAAACAACCGATTGCACCTTACTTTAAAACAGATTATAGTAGTGACGATTTATTTATTTTCATATACAAATATGTAAAATTAGTGCAGTACTTTCCAAAAAATAAGCTGTACATGTTTTATCGTTTCTTGAGCTTCACAAATACTGCTTCCTGTTGAATAACCAGTATTTCCTTACGTTTGAAACCTTCTTCTAATTTCTCTCCAGGCAATATTATATATTGACGAAGAATACGAACTAGACACATTTTCAGTTCCATTAGTGCAAAACGCATTCCAACACAATTTCTTGGTCCAGCACCGAATGGCATCCAAGCCATTGGATGGCGGCGTGTCAAATGCCGTTCAGGTAAGAATATTTTTGGATCTTCAGGTCCCCAAAGATCAGCATTGTAATGAATGGAAAACACATCAGTTTGAATGACACTACCTAGAAAAGAAATTAAATATATACAATTAATAAAGCTTAATTAATTATAAAAGTAACCTGCTTCAATGGTGTAACCACAAATTGTAGTTGTTGTAATACATTCGCGTGAGACTGCACGTACCGCTACAGGAAACATTCGAAGAACTTCACGTACAAATATATCTATGTAAGTCATATTGACTACAAGATTATAATTTTTTTGTTCGTCATCTGTCCATTCTTGTTGTTGGATTTCCGCAATAAGTTTCTCTTGAATATCTTGTTTTGTAGCTAATATATATGTACAATTGGCAAGAGTAGTTGATGTTGTTTCAAATCCAGCAACCATAAAAGCAAATATATTAGCTAAAACTTCATCATGATGCAAAAATTTTGACATAAGTTCTTCATTAGCATGATCCTAAACGAATAAAAATGAATTTTATTGCCTATTTAATGTTAGTATAGACTAACTTTGACTTCATCAGCAGTGGATGCATCCATCAAGAGTTGTAACAAATCAACTCGTTTTATTGATGATGACAACAATGTTGATTTTCGTAAATCGACGATTTTTTGTACCTGATTTATTAGCCAAGTGTTTGGTAATTCTCCGAAATAAGTATCTAAAGTTGGTATTAACTTACCAATAATTCTCTGTAATATTACTTGACTGATAAAAATATATTCAAGAGGACGTTTGAGAAATGACATTACAGCACTTAATTTAGCAATCGGTAATCTTTCTGGATTTATTTCAAAGAATGCAGCTGACTTCTTCAAATAAATATTATCTATGTCATTTTGCATATCTGTATCAATACCAAATGCACAACGACCTAAACATAATTGAAGAAAAGACATATTTTACATTCATTCAGAAGTTTTCTACTGACAAATGACATCCATTGTTAATCTTTTGTACAATTCATAGATATTAATTTCTTCGATTTTACCATCCATCAATTGAGACAATTTAATCATCAATGCTTCAATACCTTGATGAACTAAAGGTGACATAAATTTAAGTTTGGCTGTCGTAAATGTTGGATTGATAATATGCCGTTGACGACGCCATCTCAACCCTTCTGCTGTAAATAAATGGATTCTATTGTCATTTTTCAAACGTCCAATAAATGGAACATGTCGTGAATAAAATGATGAAAAGTGTTTTATGAAGATTTCTTCAAGAAAGTCAACGTCAGACACAATATACAGAGGTCGTGTACCTTCGAACAAACCATAAATAGAACCAAATTGTCGAGTCCAATCTTGTAATAGTTTCGAATAACTTTTTGTCGTCCATAAAGTCTTACAATGACCGAAGAAGAAGCGATGTGGTGGTCCAGGAATACCACGACGTTTGAAATAATCATAGCGACTATTGAGTGTCCGTAAGTAAATTGAGACAACACAGATGCTAATTATCAGAAGAATTAACGTGAAAAACATACTACATAAATAAATGTATATATTATCAATTGATTTTTGTTTGCTTTTTAAAACGTGAGAGAATAGATATTATATTTTTATATCAATTATTTCTACATCCGTTAACCCTAAGGAGTCAATGCACGAAAGTTACGACACATCACGCTCTATCAATGTCTTAGATTTCAATGAAATTTTGCCAGTATGTAGCCCTAAGTGAGTTATGAAAACACTAAAAATACCTAGTTTATGGAGATATTCAATTCACAATACCGACATCCTCACGCAAAAATAACTACAATTCATGCAAACCATATACATTGTATATTTTGCTTTTCATCAATAGCAGGGTTTATCGAGCTGTAATTTTGTAGGCATATACGACTATAAGTGCCCTACATATTGGTACACTCAAAACCAGTACTGATCATATTAGACAGTATAGCGAGATTTCATAGGTTATCGATATCCTCTCTACCTTGTGACCAGGCTTTTTATCCGATTATGAGCTTCTGCTTTGGAATTAAGTACTAGTGACCCGTAACTATTATTAGCAATTTTCAAAACCGTAACCTTTTGAGATCCACTCGTATGACAGCTACTCCGTCCACTAGTTGCCAATTTGATTACTTTTTTGTATATGCCATATAGACACAATTGTTTCATGAATTTTCACACAAACCGTTCAAAAAAATATAGTACCGTTCTCAAGATATTTTATTTTTTCTGAGAGCATCATTACAAAATTGTAGCTTCTCATTTTACTAACATCTTAAAAAAACTTTTTATCTACACATTTGCACACAAGTTGAAGTATATTCTCATGTATCTTATCTGAAAAATACGTAAAGATAAGTAAAACTTAGAAGTGCGTGTATTGTAATATTATAATCCATATATTTCATATTAAATTTATGAAATATCGATGTAATACAATACAATGCAATAAAGAAGAATATTAAAATAGATACTTACGAAAGAGAACAATTATATATGGATAATTATGAATTGAATTTTATTGAATGAAATTAATATATGTTTGATAGGAATTCTTTTGCTTATATATATATTGAGAATTAGAAAGCATCATTCAGAATCTGTTTACTATTTCCATCACTTCCTTTATGTCATCCTACTTTTTTTTTTGTTGACTCGTTTATCATTGAAAATAATTTGTCACTTCCCTTTGAATTATTGTTGATTTTAAGAAAGATTGAAAAAGCAGTTTTTCTGAGATTTGAATATTTTATGACAATATATAATATTTGTTTTTCTTTAATTTTAGATGCATCATTTCGAGGAAAGACACAAAGAAGAGAACTAAAATATGACAAATTATGATATGAATCACTTTCAGTTTTTTTATTCTTTGTATAAAAAAAACCCCTAGGTTATCATACATGTCACATGAATGAGCAAACAATAAAAGAAAAGAAAGAGTTATTTTCTTTTCTTTGAAGAATTTTATTTCAATAAGGATTTATTAGATCATAAAACTGAAAAATAGAAAAGATAATTTTATATTAGTTTTCAATCAGAGCTGGTAACAGATCACTGTTTCCCGGTCCGACCTGGTCTAGTCTAGTCTTAGCCGGCTTGGGGGTCGAGATGAGTAGACTGTTTGTTTCCTTAGTCTGGTCTAGGTGGGCTGCCAGGCCAAGTGATATTTCCAATTTTTGAAATCAATTGTATTCTATAACTCTAGATTGACCTACAATTTGAGTTCTAATGATTTGATACTTCCATGCCGATTATAGAATAGCAAATTCTTACATAAAATAGTAATCTTAGTTGAACTTTCCGCAAACGCATATAGTATTTGAATATCTTGATGAATAAAGTCAGGCACTATGAACACATCTTGACATCTTCATTGGCACCTGAATAATAATACAAAATTGTGTAAAAAACAGTATTCAAACCGAACATATTGCTGTTATGAATAACTATTATTTGAAGTAAGAATGTTCTTACCTATAGCGAAAAATTTCACCATTTTTTGTGCATATGCGCATGATCTTTTTGAACTTGTTGAGTAATATGCTCATGTACTATGGACACATCTTGAGTCAACCGTTTGAAAAAAATTTGATTAGAACAATTAAAGTAAAAGAACTATCATCACATATATATTTTGCATGGAAAAATGACTTGAATTATTATGAGATTTTTTAATAATTATCCTAACGAGGGAACATTGCCAGATGCTAAAAAGCTTTTCGATCGAAGATGTGATAATGAGATAGAGCACAACTAGCAATGATCTACTCTAGATTAGTTCGGGCCCAACTTACTTTCTTCACGGTTAATTTAGTTTTTCATGTATTTCATCAATTAATTAGAAAAGGAGTACTCAACTACGGTGCAAAAGTAATTGCCGAAATGTTGAGGCATGGTTCTCCACTTAGGAATATCGTAGAGAGACAATTTTTTTTATTTGAAAGAGCATCATCTAAATTTTGAAATGCTATCTTATTTGTAGATATAGTATTCTTTATATTAAATGACACATCAAGAAAGAGAAGAACTTGCAAAACATGTTTGCAACTTTTATGAAGATGCAGCAAATCAGAGCGTGAAAACAACCGTTAATTATTTAAAAAAACGTAATATATCAGAAAGAACCATTTCATCATACAACAATAAGTCGTACATTAAGAAAACGAACATCAGTTGTTATAAGAAAAAGATGAAAGACACCAAAAATGGAAAGTAAAGATCAAGAAAAAAGAGCTAGAAAAGGTTGTGACAAACTTTACAGAATGATTTTGAATGATGAGAAATATTTTGGTTTAAGTGGTGATAATGTTCTATGCAATCAAAGATATTGCGCAACTAATTCATCAACAACTCCATCTGATATTAAATATAAGAAGAAAAAGAAATTTTCACCAAAAATTTTAGTGTGGATGACCATGTCATCAAAAGGTATATCCGATATTTACGTGCATAAAAGTCAACAAGCAGTCACCAGTAGTACTTGTTTAAATGAATGTATTAATAAACGTTTATTACTATTTATTGAAGAACATCATAAAAATGATAATTTCGTCTTTTGGCCTGATAAAGCCAGGTCATATTATGCGGATGTTGTTCTTGATCGATTAAAAGAAAAAAAAATATACCAATTGTCCCTAAATTAGATAATCCACCAAATATGCTTTAGGAACGTCCAATTGAAACTGTTTGGAGTCTTTTGGAACCAAAAGTATATGCACATAGTTGGCAAGCAAAAGATTTCGATCTATTAGCTCGTCGAATAAAAATAAAGGTCAAAGAACTTGAACAGAAAATGTTGCAAGCCATTTATTCATCTCCTCCTATCCCAGTCGTCACTACTGCTTCTATCCTAACCTATTACTATTATTACATAATGTCAACTGTAAAATTCTCCTGAAGCTAGATCAACGTCAACTTGATGATTTGGTTTATTGACGTCCTAAAACATCTAAAACCATTTTGTGTTGTAGTCAAAATAATTGTGCAGATCTATGCGGACTTGATAATGAGTAAAAAATTGCAGACACGACAAGTAAATCTAAGAAGACATGCAAAATCTGAACGTTTCAATGAACAAGTCCAACAGTTAGTTTCTTCTTTTCATTTGATTATAAGAGACATGTATTGTAAAATAGTAAGAGTACAGTTCAACTTTTTATGTGATTGTTACTGTGTTAAAAATAAATTTATTTTCTTGTATTTTTTAAGTGTTCTTTATGCAAGGGACTCAACTGTTGAGTTACCATTTATTTCTTAGAATTAAGTATTCTACTTGAAAAAAATAAATAACTGATCTTTTTTTCGATTTTGAAGTTAAAATTTGATTAAAAATCAAAACTTTTCAGATGTTTTTCGTTGGTAATACTTTGTTTGAGAATAGATAGAAACTTCTAAATTCTTTTTGATATAAAAAAATTTTATTTTAAATATGAGAAAAATTTCCTTTAATATATAGAAAAAGTCAAGAATTTTTTTTGTATTTAATCATAAGCGACGAATAATTGATAAATAGGCAATAGCACGTCCATTGAGTAAATGTGGAACAGTATCAATAATATCATCTTGAATATTTTCAATATGCCATCCATTTTTTTCTGAAAAAGTTTGTTCAATATCAGTTCGAGTAATTTTTCTTGGTCCACCTGATCGTTCACGCTTTTCATTTTCACTAAAAACAAGTTGTATAAAATATCCACCTGATTTCAATAATCCTCGAAGATTATTCATATAGATAATTCTTTGTTCATCAGGTAGACCATGAAATAAACATGATTCAACAATAAAATCAAATTGTCCAAGTTCAGAAACGATGCCAGTTGGTTTAAGTATATCTACAACTTTATAGATTACATTCGAATATTTCTGTGCATCGGTTCGTTCAATAGCCATTTCAATAGCTTTAGGTACCTTAATACAAAAAAGGAGAATAATTCAATAAATGTATTATAAAATAACTATTGTACTATTCTATATTTTCTTACCAAGTCAATAGCCACCACTTCGAGAGTAGTTTGAGGATTTTTTTGTTGTGCAATACAACGAGCATTATCACCGAAACCACAACCAATATCCAATATTCTACCTGAGAAAAAATTATTTTCTACAAGTCGAACAATAGATGATTGTGGACGATTAATATCCCAATTGATTTCTTTTCCTGATTCATAACGATTAAAGTAAATGTCTTTGAAATTCGAAGATACTTCAATTTGTGATGATATCATTATTTAATAAATTATCAAAAGAAAATAAAGTCAGTCTATAAAATAAACTATATTGAGTTTTTTTTTGTCTTTTAATTCTGAATAATCTCAAAAAATAGATAAAAACGAGATATTGTATAAAATATCATGTAATTATTATATTTGCTATTTAGAAATATTAATTAATTATTTTTTGAGAGAAATATATAAAAACAAGATAATATAATATATATTCTCTGTTCATTTTTCATGTATGACTACCGCGTATCACATCAATTAGGAAAGTAAAACTAGAAGATATTTCAAATTGGCCTTTTACAAAATAAGTCTGGTTGGTTCATTATTTTAATGTATTAATTTCATTTAAACATCAATTAAAATTAAATTTCACACAAGTTTTTATTTTACACAAAAAAGACCCATGTGAATGTATTGAGTGCAGAATACTCTCGAAAGTCTCTGTTACCAGTATGTCACAGGATCTGAACGTGCCTAAATTACTATCAGGTATCTTGCTGGAAAACATCCAATAAATAAGTGCTTGACGGTACCGATCAAATACTTAATTAGGTACTCTTATACAGTATGTTCATGATCGAATCTAACCTTTTACTTTGTTCATTTTATTTTTTCAAAGCAATTTAGTTCATTTTTCGATTTGATATCAATTCATTTTTTCAAATTTTAAAATGCAAGTAGGTCAAATTTATAAATCCGATCAAACTTGAGTTAGGCGGATCTCTATAAGACCATATGAAAGAAATAATCTACAAAAATAATTCTATCGAAATAGATTAATTTCTTATGTTTTGTCCAGTTGTCTATATAAAGCCGTATATGCAAAGAAATACGGTTAATGAACAATTGCTATACACAACACGACAAATTTTGAGTACCCTGTACTCAGTACTTTCTCCAGGGTAGCAATATATATACATATATCTTATGTAATATAATACATTTAATTCAATATACATTTTAAAATAAATGCTATGATGAAATTCGAAATATATATTATATTTGTTGTACATATTCTAATGTTAATCTATAACCGAAACTGTTTTTAACAGAGCTCTATCCATAACAAAGGGCTATCTGTATAGAAAAAGGGAGAAAAGCGTCCGAAAACGTCACTTTATAATTCACACTCACTATTTTCTTTGAAAATATATGTAAATTTTCATAAATCAATAGAAAAGAAGGAAACAAGGACGTCATGTATAGTTAATATATGATAGTATGCTAATTTAATATAGCCTATATGTATAGAATGTAAAATATTCTATTGATAATGTATATATTAATATTGAATAGTACTAATGTAATAATGATGTTCTATAAGATATACTTTTGCAAAAATAGATTTTGTAGTTTCATCACATGTCGTTTTAGAAGTATGATTTTATCATTACATACAGCTGTTTCTCTACTATTATAAGTAACTACAAAAGTGATCTTTTTGAGAGGTACATTCTCGACAGATATGCTACATGTTATATATATATAGAAGTGTAATTTCATTCCTCTTCAATATCTTTATAAGTAAATTAAAAAAATATGAAATTATATTGTTGTACAGAATTCGTCGTGGGATATCTCTCATACTATAAAGCAATATGAAGAGCACTTCTATAGAAGAAGATATCTGTGAAAGAAGTTATGAAATATCGATGTAATACAATACAATAAAGAAGAATATATTAAAATAGATACTTACACAAAACAAGAAAAACAATTATGTATGGATAATTATAAATTGAATTTTATTGAATGAAAGTAATATATATTCCATAGGAATTATTTTGCTTATATATATAGAATTAGAAAGCATCATTCAGAATCTATTTACTACTTATATCACTTCCTTTATATCATTGCGCATTGTTTTTTTTCTTAACTCGTTTACCATTAAAAATAAATCATCACTTCCTTTTGAATTATTTTGACTTTAGCATAGATTAAAAGATCAGTTTCTTTGAGATTTGAATACTTTATGACAATATAGAGTATTCATTTTTCTTCATTCTACGCATTTCTTTTCGTTAATTTTAAATGCACCATTTCGAGGAAGGACACAAAGAAGAGAACTAAAATATAACAGATTGCGATATGAATCACTTTCAGTTTTTTTATTCTTTGTAAAAAAAACCCCTAGGTTATCATACATGTCACATGAATGAGCAAACATTAAAAGAAAAGAAAGAGTTATTTTCTTTGAAGAATTTTATTTCAATAAAGATTTATTAGATCATAAAACTGAAAACTAAAAAAGACAATTTTATTTTTCCATTTGATTGAAACATCTCTGAAAAGTCTTTCATTATAAAATATTTGAATTTTGTCAATAAACCTATACAAAGTTCTCAGTTAAACACTGATAACATATCGATTTTTTTATCTTTTTTAAATTGTTTTGTATTTTTCAATTTTCTCAACAACTATTCGATCGTTCGAGTCACAGAATGTCTTAAAATATAGATAAAAAACATTCTCTACAAAATTATCTAAGTGATTGATTTTTCACAGATTTTCTATTAGTTTTTAAGGAGAAAATAAAATTTTTTCACATTTTATTTTGTTCGAGTATATTCAAGAAAAGTCTATCGAGATGACTCAACCTCAAAAACTTGACTTCTTTTACAGAAATTGTTTATATGAAGATAATTGATCAAGATCGAAATATCAGATATAAAAGAATACAACAATAAAGTTCTACATGAATGTTTTAATCATTCATTTTTTCATTTCAAATTTCTTGTTCTTTAACTATCTGAACACTTAATTTTATTTTTTGAAATAACTTTCAAAGTTTTGTCCAAAGAAACAATGTCATATAATGATCATAGTAAAGCTAATGGCATAGACTGTATGCAAACAGTACAAATTTAATCATTTTTCTCAAAAACTTCCAAATGAAAAATTACTCGTTTTCTTTCCGAGATATCGTATTGGTCTTTGATTGCCACTATGAAAGTAATAAATAGTCTACTGTAGTCATCGTAATTATACATAACGCTTCCAAACACATTATTTTATAGATATTGAACTTCAAAACATGCTTCTATGATAAACGACATAAACATTGTCTTAATAATAGAAAGTAGAGATAGTTACACGTAATGAAATACACCGTTTATGTTTGTTTACTATAAAGATTGTTCCTTTTGACAATAAAAATAAAACGAAGAATATATTTTGTTGTTTGAGAAAGAGTAGATAAATGTGTTTAGTAGAAGAAAAGAAAAATACCAAGAATATAAATACGACACATTGAAACGAAAAAGCAGAATAAAAACGAAAAATTGATAATGATATATGCTAATTATATAATCAATTTGTTGATAAAATAAAGTGAATAGACACGAAACATGAGAGAAAATAATTTCATCATCATCTTCATATTATAAAGACATGCGTACTTTTTCAACACACATCCTACATGAAATGTATTATTCATTTAATAATGCATCATATATTGTATATTTATTCCGTAGTGAAGAAGAGCTACGTAATCGTTTATACGTAATTTACCACTATTATCTATATGAAACATGTATATATATATATTACTGATAGTATTTGTATTATCGGTTCCGAGTCACTTTGCTAACAAAAACTTAAAATAAAAAAACATTAAAATTTGTTGAAAATTTTACATGAGAAAACATTTTAAAACTCAACTATTATCTGCTAAACAAACTAGAATTTATGTATGCATTTTCACTATGATTAAACAAATTCAAATAGAACAAAAGGAAGTCGAAGTAAAGATTGAAAATTCGACATGGAGAGAATCAGCTCCAAAAAAGCATAAAGAAGAGGAATTAAGAGAATCTACATATCAAAATATTATTGCTAATCATGGTAATAGCTCAATCATCGATTTTCTTCGGGGTATTGCTCATAATCTTTCATTATAAATATTTGTAACTTTTCTTTTAGAAAATTCCAAAACGCAAAAAAGGAAGAAAATTAATTTGAAAAACTAAAAAAGAATAGATTGAATGCTGTACATATTTCCACCTGTTGTCCTTATCTATCTAAATTTTTGTCCTTTATACAAGGTATACTACAATCATAAGCGACATCGTTTAAAATACAGTTTCGACGTTATCGAAAAAGACTGTCGCTACGATTATCGGTTTATTGCTGTTTTACAGCATTTCTACATCGAATTATAAAAGACATTTGAGCACGTGAATAGATATCATCAGATGATATATTAGCAATACCTCTTGTTGATTTTTAATCTATTATTGTAAGAGCACTACCTTTGGAATATTTCTATAGAGGATTTCTTTTTTCTCGAGGTGCATCTCATGTAGTTTGTTTTTACGTTATTTATTATTTATTTACGTCTTCAATTGAATTTTTTCGGTTGTTTTGTAAATCGATCGAAAGTTCATACTGCGATACATCCAATGACATCATATATATCATTTGAATCGATCATGATTGCCAAGCAATCGCAAAAAGTATAATTTTTAGCATATTCTTCTTTCTTCGTTTTCCTCGTAGAAAAGTATCGCATGCTTGTAAAAGACGTCCTATTCTTTAATTTTGTTGAGGTTGAGTTTATGGTCATAAATGAATCCTAAGTATTTTTCTTTATTTTAAATCGAATAGACTATTAAAAGAAATAGTAAGTATTGGGTAATTCTTTTGAAAACATACCACGATTACATTGACTTGCTTGAAATCGAATGAAACTTTCTGAGTTTGTAGAACTTGTAAATATTATAAGCATAGATGGAGATTCGAAAAAATTAAAAAGTCTTACGAAAAGGTCCAACTAGGGGATACAACTTGGAGCTTCCCAGCCAAAATTCAATTTCGGAAATTTCTTCATTTTAAATGATAGAAAGTTGAAGCTTTTCGGGTAGATACTATTCAATGCGGTGATCATTTTATTAAGCGGAGACTTTTTGTCTGATATTTTCTTTACATCAAAAAGCTAGTCACAAAAATCGACTTTTTCGAATTTTTGGAAGGTAAATTTCTCTGAGAAGAAACAAGATTTAATTGACGATTTTATATAGATTAGAATCATCGTTGAAAATATTATTCAGTTATAAAACTTGAGAAAATATAAAATGAAAGTTGACCATCAAAACAGAGGATGCTAAGAGTATTGACGTAACCATCGGGGGGTGCAATGCCTCCTCTGTAAATTTTACGCGCACGGAAGATAACAACTTTTTTTAAAATAATTGTTGTGAGCGTAGTCGCCTTCAGCGGCAAAAAATTTGAAACTATAGATTCCCAGAAGCGATTCTGAGAGTTTGTCCCATTAACCCTTTGAGTCCCGGTAGAACATATATGTCCCACCTAGTGAAAATTTGTAGTTTTCAAAAATTTTCAAATATGTTTATGGTTTTTAAGATCTAGAAGGAATCTTTTCAACAAATGTTCATAGTTAAGACATATTTGTGCAAAATTAAATTCGGTAGAAAAATGTCAGGACTCATAGACTTAAAAGAGAAATCCACTTAGAAACTTTGATCCTGTCAAAATAGTGATTTTTCAAAAAAAATTAAATTTGAGACCACGAAAGTCTCGAGTTTTCTTATAAATATTCGAACAGCAATTTCATTAACTCTGCGAACGGCATATTTTTGGTGTTTTCAAAACTTCCAAGACTTTTGGATTTGAAAAAAAATCATCTTTCTGTTGGTTCTCGTCCGACAATCATTGAGTTCGCACATCTTCAACTGCGATAACTTCCTAAATTGCTTGTAAAGAGATTTTTCCTATCTGAAAAGCTTCATTCCTAATAAAACTCGCCAGTACCGTGGTCTTCACCGGTAAACATTCTGAGGAACGTGTGAATTTCTTGAGACAATACTTTTTTCTCTAAAAAGATTATAAGAGAAAATAGAAGTTCTGTCTTAAGCTTGCAAAAAGCCTTCATTTGATAAGAAATTGTTCTGACTTTTCTACAATTTGATGAATTTTTTTGAACATTAACACTTTTCAATGAAAACCAGTTAGAAACAAGATTTTCGTACACTTCAGACTGCACGAATGAACACTTGCCCCGATGCAACAAACTTGTAACTCTTCTTTCTCTCTTCTCACCGATCTTATTAACTTTGGACACTCCCGCTTCGATGAGAAATTTTTCGCTTAGTGTGCAAAACGCTTGAAGGGGCATTGCCTCCTCTGTACTTTTTTTCTGGTTACGCCACTAAATACTCGTGACCTACAGTCTTGACTTTATCCACACGATGTATAAAAATAGGACCATTTGTTTTAAACAATATACCAAACAATGTTTTGGTTGAAAACCGTCTTCATGAACGATACTCTTTGACGATTTATCTCTAATAAGCCAGCTAGTATCAGATGATCTATGGCTAACCTATTATAAAATAAATCCATATCTTATCACTAGTAATGCTAGAACGCCACTGGTATGATCGAACTGTATGTCACTAATAGTGGCAACTAACTTCAACATTTAGTAGAATAAAATTCAAAATATCTCCTTATCTTTATATTTTTATTTAATGTTACCAGAACTTTTGGTTAGATCTAAGTAGGTACATTGCCTGTATAGTTTGGCTTGGCATTTTTTGAGGGATGCGATACTATTGATGTTTTTGGATAATGAATTGACCGATTGCTTTCAAGTGAGTTTAAAATATGGTGACAATCAGTTTGACAGTGATTAGATTTTGTTGACAGGATAGTCCCATACTTTCTACTCAATAGTGATGTTGCAATAATTTTTCTGCTTTTATCAAAAATGACTGTGAGCCTTCAAACAATTGAAATCTCAACCAACTTGACTACTGTTATCAAATGGGATTTTATGATTGGCAAAGGTTACACGTAACAAAAAAATAAAACAAAATGTTAAATGATTTCGACAAGCAGTGTTGGAAAGTTGTTTGTCTTAGATTAATCGTTTGTATCAGTTGTCAAATAATGATGATACATTTTGAAGAAAAGAAAATAAATGTAGTTCTATGCCGCACGGAAATACTAACGGCTTCTAAAGAACACAAGAATCATCAGTTTTCTTAAACACTTTAAATAAAAAAGGCTTTTAGAGTGTATCGTTTATGTCTCCGATCGCTATTGCGACAGTAATACGTAGTCGAAATTATGTCTGTATGCTGAGAGACATAAACACTGTCTTACTAATAAAACAAGGAAGAAAGTATACATGATGAAATGTGTCATTTGTGATGATTTTATTCTGACCTTTCTCTTTCTGTTGATAAAAGAACAACAAAAATTTTTTCTAGTTGTTCTTTGAAAGAGAGACGACAAAGAAAAGGTAAATCCATGCAGGTGAAGAAAATAAAAACATCAATAAAACAAATAGCATACAATACGAAAATGAAACATGCAGAACGAGAACGAAATATACATGTCTACTTCACGAACAACATTTACAGAGATATTTCATTATTTTTCTTTATAAAGAATAGTCAAGATGCATATAATGCTATGCCGTTGTCATGACACTAATTTAAAGACAACATAAAATAAGCAGAAATGAAGAAAGGAAGTGATATCAATATCATTTTTATTTGTCAGAGATGTGCGTACTTCCCCAAAACATTCTTCCAAGAAATATATTATTCATTCAATAATGTGTCACAAATTGCGTATTTTTTATCCAAAAGATATTTATCTACAGTATAAAAAGAACTTCAAGTCCTATATTTCTCTATTCTTGTGAGAAATTTATTTTTAATTAAATTAGAAAAAAAGTTTCAACACGCGACGACAAAGTCTGAACTACGATGCATCGTCAAACACAGTCTAACGGTCACATTTCTCGAGTTAACAATTTAAACGATGAAATGGACAAAAACATAAACTCTACACGTATTTCCACCATTGACATTGATAATCCTATTTTTGAAGATGAATCACATATACAAAAACCCACTACAATGCCTCTTCATAAGACATCTAACGGTATCACACGGTACGATGGATTCTACATTTATTTTTCTAGTTATCCTATATTATAAGCGCTCCTTTCTACTTCGTATTTCTGGAGATCGAGAAAACAGAAAAATTTTGAAACTTTATAAAATAAATAAACTTTAATGAGTAGATAGGAGGTTGTTGTAGACAGAAAATTCTCGATAGTCTTCATCTAAAAAATGCAACACTAGTAGACAAACGTAGTGTGCAGTGTTGCTTGCCTATATAGCTTCATATTTTTTTTTCTATTTGTCAAAAATCTTGTTCTTTTTAGATCATGAGATTTGTAGTACTGAATTCGACAGTTAATAAGAATATTTTCGAGGATAGCGCTAATATCGAAATGAGTATTGTTGCGACCAATTTTTCTATTCAGCTCTTTTCTTGTAGCAATAAGTTTAGCTGAAATGGAAATAATGAAAGAAATAAAAACATATGTTAATCAATTGTTATTGTTATAAATTTGCGAAATGTATTCTATTTTAAATTGCAAAATATTTTCCTTTATAACCTTGATAATGCTATTGAAATAGCGAAATACATCCACCATTAAACAAAATTTTATACTATATAATTAAATTTCATTAATAAAATATTGGGGAAATATTAGCTGCTGCTGCTAGAAATATAAAATATTATTTAACAAAATATTATTGATGAACCACGTAAACTATAGTAGTCTGTTTATTTATTTTAATGTGAAAAGAATGTTGAAAGCTCGGTGTAACGCACCTGGACAAAAACTGCACTCTTTTAAACTAATCTGCGATAAAAGTTTTTCCGTGCTCTGCAGGGCGCTCTGTCCGGTGGACACCTTAGATCCTGATTGTCTTTAGTATTTGTAAAGGTAAATTCAGTCTCACTAACTCAAGTGCTCCAATGAAATTATATAAATAATACTATATAGTTTTGACGGAAAACTTGAAATCGAAAGGTAATACACAACTTTTTTAAAGATTTTCCATAGAAAATTTATAACTTTCTATAATGTGAAGAAATGTGATACTGAATTTATTTAATAGGAGAATTCGTAAAGGAGGGGAGACAGAACATTAACCCGAACCAGTGACAGAAAAATAGGTTAGGGAAAAGTCAATACCATTACATGACTTGAATCACACATACTAGTTAGAGATGTTTTTGTCTCCCTAGGCAGGAAAGACTCTCAATTGATATCTGTTTTTTTCTAATTCTAGGAAGCCCTCTGCAACGACCGAAGCAATGGAAAAAGATATAAAAAAGAGCTCTCCACCTAGATTAAAGCCTTTCCAAATCGTAAGTCACATATTACATTCATGCATATGCAACTTGAAGCATAATCTCTCATTGTTTAGTTTCGTTATGCCGACAAATGGGACACAATCATGATGATTGTAGGACTTCTGGCCGGTTAGTAAAAATTTTTTAAAATATTCTTTCTTGAGAATTACACTTCAATTTTTTTATTTTGTTTTCGTACATTAGCTATCGCCAGCGGTGCAACTTATCCATTGATCTTTCTTATTTACCAAAGTGTGGTTAATTCATTTGTTGCCATTGGTCGAAATCAGACGGGAACTGATATAGCTCAAAGTGTCGAATTAACCTGGTAAATAGAGTCTTCAATACATTTAGTTTTGTTTGGGTTTTCACGAAGAATCTAATTTCTATTTCATAGCCAAAATAAAACATCAGCGTCCATTGATACCGGTCTGTCACCCTATAATAATATTATCTCGACGCTTAAATGGTATGCAATATTGGGCGTGTGCTGTTTTGTTCTTTTGTGGATTGCCTTCACCTGTTGGATTGTGTCAGCCGAACGACAAGTTCGAAAGATGAGGTATGTTGTTATTACACAAGTACATCTGTTTTAAAAATTGCTATAGATATGCATTAATGGAGAACATAATGCGACAGAATATTGGTTGGTTCGACTGTCGATTACCAAATGAACTTTCAGTCGGTTTACTCGTAGAGTAAGTAAAAATACAAATCTATTTATTAACTGACAGTTAAGGCAGAGAATCTTAGTTAAATAAACTCATCTCCAAGAGCATCTAATGAATGTCCACATTCCACATTTTACTAGCCAATAAAAGGTGGTCCAGAAGTCCGGCCCAGATTTGTATAATAAATTTTTCTTTAATAAAACATGTGATTGAAAAATTGTCTTTATAACTAAAAGATGCAGTAAAACATGCTCTATAAAATGGTGTATAGTTGATACGCTGCAACGCATACAACAAGTAATTTATAAGCTTAGAAATATGTCTCGTTAAGACCGGAAATTAATCGAAAGTGTTTTAGGATATAAAAAGAAAACAGTAAACTATGTGCAGCTTAAATAATTTGTTCATGGTATACTCACTTTTAAGTTATTTCGTTGATAATTTTAGAAAGCAATATCGTTTTAAAATTATCGACAGAATGACTTAAAAGTGAATATACGATGAGCTAATTGTTTAAGGTGTGTATAGCTAACTGTTTTCTTTTTATATCCTAAAACACTTTCGGTTAATTTTCGGTCTTAGCAAGACATATTTCTAAGCTTATAACTTACTTACTTACTGCATGCGTTACAGCGTATCAATCATACACCATTTTTTAGAACATGTTTTATTGCATCTTTTAGTTAAAAAGACAATTTTTCAATCATATGTTTTATTAACCCTTGGAGTACCGGCCTCTTTTAACCGTGATTTTGATGACATATGTTCTTTTTTAATAATCCTTTTACTTTTCAGCCAATATTGTCGTAAGATCTGACCTTTTCTTGTTTTATTCTATAGAAAAAAATGAGAACGATGTTCCTTATTTAGAACAATTAATACAAAAGACACGTTTGACAGAATGATCACTACAAACGAACGAAAAACAACTGAAGCATTGAATTGATGTTTTCTTGTCCGTAGAACGTTCACAAATGGAGCACCTTTTTCGTTTTGGTTGAGTGGGATTTTCATTCGCTTCTGCCGGATCGTTCTTCGACACAGGATAACCGACGGTTGCTAAAGCATTTAGAATATCTGTGTTCAAAAATTTCGAGTTCTTCGAACGAAAATCCAACAGATGCGATACCAGTGCTAATCCTAATTCTTTCAAAAATAATCGACGTTTATGATTTGTATTCTGATTCCATTGAGGATTTTTCACTTTCCAGACAATCAGAGCGTTTATGGCAGCAATGTCTATCATCCCATAGAAAATACAAAGTGGCCATCGCTTTGTACCTCGTTTTACCTGAAAAATAAAATAAGCTATAGAAATACTGAAATATTTTTTACCGTGTATTTATGACACATTTGATCAACAGTATCGACAGCCCCCTTTGTTTTGTTGTAATCCAATATAATGATCGGTTTTCCAGTTTTATTGTCCACTTGATTGTCGTGATGTTTTGAGGAGAGCAATAAAACAGCTTTATTCTGTTTTGGGACAAATGAAACTAAGGTTAAACCATCTTGGAAACCAAAGAGCGAAGAACCCACTTCGCGATTTTTGTTGGATTGAAACTCGATAGGTATTTCTGACTTGTTTTTTCGCAGTGTTCCAATAAGAGTCAGATTCTTTGTTTGAAGCGTTTGGGCTAATGGAACACTTGTGAAGAAATTATCTATTGTAACGTTTCTTTGGAAGCCGTAAAGTGGTTTGAGTAATTCTAGAACGACTTTGGCACCTATCTGTGTTTGTCTTTGCTCATTCGGTTGTCGTCCAACGTAAGGAAATGCATTGAATACATAATGTGAGTCCACATCAACGCATAGCCAAAATTTTAATCCGTATTTATCAGGCTTTTTAGGCATATATTGACGGAAGGAACATTTTCCTCTAAATCCTAGTAGTTGTTCATCAATAGTAACATTTGATCCCGGTGTGTAACATGTTTGTAAGCAATTTTGGAAATATGACCAGATTTCACGAATTGCTGCAAATTTATCTGTTCGTTTTCTTTCTTCCCTTGTTCTTTTGTCGTCAAATCTCAAACAAGAAATAATATCCTGAAAACGAGTTCTTGACATAGTGGCTTTGAATATTGGCGGTTCTAATGGACTTCTTCTCCATAAGCATTTCAGATCGATCTTCGATTTCCCTAATAAACCAGCAAGTAATAAAAGTCCAATAAATGCTTTCAATTCTATGATTGTTATTTCTTCAATTTTTTTCTTGGAGGTATTCTTGTGAGTATACTCCAAGTTTGAATAATCCAAGATTTTTTCCAGAAGTTTGTTTGGCATAAAACACATGAATGCATCTTCGACAGATGAAATATTTTCACTGGTATTTGTAAGACCAGCTTTTTGGATAATGTCATTCGAAAAATCATTTTTCGTTGAATGATAGGGAGTTGAGGACCAGATCATTCCAGAACTGGAAGTATATGAACTTTTCCATATGGAGTCGTCATCTAGTTTTAGGTTTTCTAAATCAATTTCATCATCATCGTCGGATGTTCGACTTTCGCCATCGCCCGTTTCCGAACCACTGTTTGCATCATCGAAATAATCACTGTCACTTCCGGTTTCACTTGAACTGTCCATAATCTTTATGAAAAATATTTCAATGGATTGAAAATGCACACCCCTATAGATCAAAGAATGACTCATTTTATTAGACATTAGAATTTTCATTGTTTCTCCGTTCTGTAAAAAACATATTACTGATACAATGTTTTACTAAGGGGGCGCACTAATATGGAGAAAGAATGTATTTCGTTCTAGATTCATTATCATATATCTCTTCGTAACGGTTACTAGCTGCTGCTGAAAACTGCGAAACAACACAACATGTTTAACGTTTTTCGGAGATTTTGAGCATGGGGTCAAAAATGACCCCGGCTGGTACTCCAGGGGTTAAAAAAAATGACTATCCAAATCCGGGCAGGATTCTGAGTCGCCTTTTATCGCTACTTATTTTTCCATATACAGTTGAGACCTCTCTCCATACTTTATCAGTATCAATTAAGACCAGTACTCAACTAATTAACACTAATTAATGTAGCCATATACTCATTGGTATTAATCAAGGTATCTACTCCTGTAATTAGTAGTAATTAATAGCATGATGTTCTTAAGATTTTAATCTCGCCCTTCTCTCTATGTGCTGATCGTGTCTCACATATGGAACTCATAAGATTCATATATTGTCATCAGTAGCAACTATAATTGATAATTTCAAAGTTAAAACTGAGTGAAAATACGTTAGAATATATGCAAAAATGAGGGTGAGGGTAACAACAGTAAATGTTGAAGTACAAATCTTTTAAACTGAAATATTCTTCATGAAACTTTTTGTTATACAAACAGAAAAATTTATTTGTCATTGGTATTTCAGGGCACTCGACAATATAAAGGAGGGCATCGGTTATCAAGTCGCCGATTTTACCGCTCTTCTTGCTCGTGTCACTGGTTGTTTAGCATATTCATTGGCAATTGGATGGAAGCTGTCTTTAGTTTTCTTAAGTGTCTCTCCTCTTATCATCATTACATTCAATGTAACAGTTGCTGTAAGTAAGCTATTCACTTTCATTAACTTTTGGTCCCATGGTATAATGCTCCTTCCACCGTCGCTTATTCCCATCCTTTTCATCAGAATAAAATCTTTTACCAGTTTCGCTTCGTTGCATTCTTAAAATTTGATTTCCACCTTATTGGATTGAATTGTGCCGAAACTTTCTGATCATACGAAAATGAATTATCTACATACAACTGAAAATTTTAGTTTCATTCTTTTCTCATCTCGAAGATATAACAGTTTCGCTATACATATACTTACACATTTTCTTTTCATACGATACTTTTTTCATCTTCAATGTCATTCTTATACCATACTTTTTCTTATAAAAACGTTTGAATAAACGGCTAAAGAATAGTTTGCATTTTAAAAGATCTAATCTTGACGTTCATTTTAAACTTTTTATTTTAATATAAAGAATTCATCTGATTTATTCTCTTGTGATATATATATAGGTTATGAAAAAATTTACAATCATAGAAGGAAATGCTTACGAAAAGGCAAACGCAATTGTCGATGAAGTGTTTTCAGCTATTCGCACAGTAACTGCTTTCGGAAGTCAACAGCATGAACGTGATAGGTTAGTTAAACATCGAAAAGTACTGTTATCTTCGACTTTCAAATTTCATTTTTTTTCGCATTCATCTTGACAGATATCAACAGAATCTGATGGACGCCAAAAAGGCTGGTCTCAAAAAAGGTTTTTTGCTCGGCATCAGTCAAGCATTTGTAAATATTACGTTGTACGGTTCAGTTGCTCTCATCTTCTGGTATGGACCCTATTTAGCACGTGTCGAATGTTGGAATTACGACGCCGGCATCGTCATTATCGTATGTCTTTAAATAATTTCATTTAAAAACAAAAACAAACTTTATTCAATTTCATATTTAATCAGATCTTCACTGCTTGTGTCTTTGCCACTCATAGCATATCAATGATCATTCCATACTTACTCGCTTTTGTTGAAGCTGCCGTTTCTGGAGCCAAAGTATTTCAAACTATCGATCAGGTATGTTAAAAGAACAGAGAGACTCAATGTTTAGAAAATTCGTGTTTTTTCTAATGTACGAGATTACAAAAGGATTCATCAATTGATTCGAAAAGTTACGCATGTGCTCAACAAATCGAACTTATTCTAATTCTCTGTGATGATATAAGAAATATGAACATTAGATAAAATAGTCGATGACAAACAAAAAATAAATGAAATGAAAGAAGAAAATGTATTCTAGAGTATTTTCCACGGCTGTATATATACTATCTCAGAGATGTGAAAGCTCAAAATTTGTGTGAATTACGCATTTTAACTTGGTAGAGATTGTATTGAACATTTAATACACTCTGTCATTGACCTTTATTCTTTAGAAAAAAAAAGAAGTATCTTTCTCACTGTAAAAAGTAAAAATGAGCTAGAGTGCTTGCAACACCACCTTTTATACCCGCATGCCTCAGTAGGAACTACGATGAATGTGTCACAGTTATCAAAAAAGTGGTGACATGGGAATGTCTCTTGAGAATTATACATAAGTTTGCAGTATAAAACTTGAAAAATATAAAAAGCTCGCTGCATACTTCATTATTTGCACTTAATCCAATACTTTAATGTTTTTGACTCTATATTTGTAGAAATCGTCGATCGACTATACCAATCGTATGGGAAATAATCCATCAGTTGTCCGAGGAGATATTAAACTGCATAATGTGATATTTAATTATCCATCAAGGAAAGAACCACAACCGGTATGCTATTTATTTTAATCGTAAAAAATTGCTATCTACGGAAATTAGATGTGATTGAAATCATTTTTTTAAAAAACCCAGAATAACTGTTCTTTCGACTACTTCACATTTAAAATTAATTCTCTGGGTTAAGTAAAATATTCAGGAGAATATTATATCATAGAACTTATTTTTTTGTTGAATATGACTATTGCACAAAAAAAATCAAATATGCAGTCGAATCTAAAATCTAAATTAATCATGTGCTCAGTCCTGCGATTGATTATCTCATTGTCTCTGTTTCTTCTTGGATTATTGTTCAAACTGTGGGTTTTTTTTATAATAGATTCTTAACAATTTGAGCATACATTTTTCTGCGGGCAAGACAACGGCTATTGTTGGTGAAACTGGTTGTGGAAGTAAGTTTACATATCTAGATCGATTTGATATCGGTTGACTCATTCGATTTCATCGTTGATTCATACCATTAATCGTAGAAAAAAAGTACTTGTACAATATTACATAATAACATTATTGTTTAGAAAGCACGGTTATTCAACTCATACAACGATTTTATGATCCCGAACAAGGACAGGTGCGTTTACTAGAGTTCAAAATTGAAATCGATTGTGATATACTATCTATTGAATCAGGTTTTAATTGACAATACGGATATTCGACATTTGAACCTAACGGCGCTCCGATCCAATATATCTGTTGTGTCCCAAGAACCTATTCTCTTTACAGCAACAATCGCGGAAAATATTCGCTTTGGTAATATGTCAGCAACTAATGAACAAATTCAAGCAGCTGCACGAATAGCTAATGCTCACGATTTCATTGAAGAATTGCCACAAGTACGAATATGTCTTCATTATTGATAATTAGAAATCTATTATTTTGCGGTATTTTTTTATAATTTCAACAGGGCTATGAAACGTTAGTACAAGGAGCACGTCTAGCGGGTGGGCAAAAACAAAGGTGCATTGGATTATTTTTAAACTAATCTTATTCTAGGCTAATCAATTCTCTTTTTACATATAGAATTGCTATTGCGAGAGCGATTTTATCAAATCCAAAAATATTACTTTTGGACGAAGCAACTTCAGCACTTGGTATGTTATTTTCACCTTAGAAGTAATCGTAAAAGGATGCGAAAATCTATAATATCAGATTGGGACAAGTTTTTAAAAATATTTTCAAAAGTTTCTATAAAATAATAGAACAAAATTTCTCATTTAACTAAAAAGGGTGAACTGCTCGGAGCAATACAGAAAAATGAATAGAAAATTCGAATCGAACCGTTTGAGATGAATTTTAATTTTTTTTAACTTTAGAATAATGATCCATCCATAAAAAACAACTGATGATGGATACTAGGGATGGCACTTTAGCCTCTCTATAAGTCAAAAAACTAGCCAATCAGTTGACAGCAAATTATCATTCGCTTATGTAATTGATAACCATGAAAGATTCTATGAAGACTTTTGTAGAGCACCCTTAATAATCTCCAAATTGGCCCGAACAACCCTATGTTCTCTCCTTATCTTCATAGAGAGAAAACGCCTAGAACTCTGATTGGCTGAAACTCTTTTGTAACTAACTATTTCCGAGATTCTCGGTACCAAGAATGACCGAGCCCGAGCTTCCCGGGCTCGGTGCATGCCTAATGGATACTTATATGAGCATACATGTCGAAGTTATAACGACGTGTACTAAAATTGAGAAGCTAAATAATGCAAATATTTTCTTGTTAGATGCTAAAAATGAAAGTCAGGTGCAAGCTGCTCTCGATCAAGCCTCTAAAGATCGAACGACGATTATCGTCGCTCATCGACTATCAACAATTCGTCGAGCCGATAAAATTATCGTTCTCAAGGAAGGTCAAATCCTTGAGCAAGGCACTCATGCTGAATTAATGGAACTTGATAAATATTATGCTCAAGCAGTTGAAGCTCAAAGAATAACAGATCCTCGTGAAGAAGATGAGGAAGACAAGGACGACGAAAATGAAAATAACAACAATCATGCACCTGGTATATAGTACTTTTTTTTTTGTAGGTCTATATCTTTTTTAAGTTTCATTAATGAGAAATCTAATTTAAGGGATATTCAGCAGATGAAACTTGTCCCAAATGTACCTAATATACAAGCCAAAATAGAGGATATGTGATTATTTCGTCGAATAACACAAAAACAATAAGAAATAGAGACTAGCTACTTTCAGTAATCGAATGCGGATACTTTAACCTGTTTTATAAATAAAAACTGATTTTAAAACACATTCTAAACTCAGTTTTTCTTGGTTCAGAAAATGAGTATTTCTAATTGCCAATTATTTTAAAACTCATTATTCTTTATATTTTTCCAATTCAAAAATTCCAGAATTCCAATTATTCGGAAGGTCTGATGAATGATGAATTTTGAATTCAATGTAAATTCTAGAATTTCGGAACAAAGACAGGTCTCAGCAATTTCATTTTGAAGAGCATTTGATAGTGTATTGAAAGTATGAATATGTATTTTCTTTTTTAGGTAGCTTTCAGCGTCAACCTTCGAAACGTTCGATTGGATCCGAAACATCATCGATTGATAATGATGATAATAGTGAAGAAATAACAGTACACACGAGGAGTTATCAAAAGCCGCTCATGTTGCGTATACTTGCTCTTAATTCGCCAGAATGGTTTTCAATATTACTAGGTAGCATCACATCACTTATATATGGTGCTGTCACTCCATGTTATGCATTGATATTCTCGCTCATCTTTGGCTTATTCTCTGAAGACGTATCGATTGCAGAACGTAATTCACGTAACTATGCAATCATTGTTTTCTGTATTGGTTTGGCTGGTGGTATATGTCAATTTATTTCCTCGTATGCTTTTGCTCGATCAGGTGAAGCGCTGACCGTTCGAATGCGTGTCATGTCATTCGAGACGATGTTACGTCAAGAAATGGCTTGGTATGATGAAGAAAAAAATCAACATGGAATTCTGATTACGCGCTTGTCTAAGGATGCCGCTGCACTCAAAGGCATGACTGGAGTAACTATTGGAGCTTTTTTGAATGCTCTCGGTACTTTGGTTGCCGGTCTGGCCATTAGTTTTGTCGCCGGCTGGAAATTAACACTTGTTCTTCTCTGTTTCACTCCGTTCATTGTTCTTACCGGTTATATGCTCGGACAAAGAATATCCAAGGCAGGCCAGAAGAAAGCCGTTTCAACACATGCCGAACAAGGTAGCATGGTATGTAGATCAAAAGTCAATCTATTATTTGCTTTAGTATAGTAATGTTGATGTTATATGAAGCACATAAATCATTATAATATACAAATATTTTGTCTATTTTTGAAAATTTCTCCACGAATTCGTAGCTGATATCATTAGAAGAAATAGTTAAACACATTGATTGTATTAGAATTTGGTGAAACATACTGCAAGTAAAGGGATTTATTTTGCTTCATATTCATTCAACTTAAATACTTTTTTAAAGCCAAAAATAGATCTTAAAAAAATAAACCATAAACTAAAATTGTCGTTACATTTTTTTTTTTACAGTATGCAACAGAATCACTCAAGCACATTCGTACCGTCGTCTCACTTCAAGCTGAAGAACACTTCATTGAACTTTATAAAGAAGCTTACGACAAAGAATTTAAGTAAGTTCGATTACAATCGAGTCAAATACGCATCACCTTGCAATATCCATGACAACAGTAATTATAAGAGATACGAAGGTTTGAAAAAAATGATAAAGATTCCAAGTATGACCGTTCATTATCCCAAGCACATAAGTTCGAGATTGCAATTTTCTATTAACAACATTTGACTATCAGAACCAAAGATATGAAGATCGGATCCGAGACCAAAATTTTAAAACCATGTTAGATCATGATAGATTCAAAAAAAAATTTGGTCCGGTGACATCTAGTATTCTTTGAAGAAGTGTACAGAGTGTGCAAGAAAACCTAATTTAATCTCATTTATTTCACAAAAGAGGACCATAATCTATCTTTCGGTTGGGAAAAGTGTACTCCACGCATCGTAAACTCCAAAGCTGTATAAACATATTGTAAGATATTGGCTGAAAATTCTTAGTCTACGTGTAAAGCTCATTTTTTCCTGACCTTATCTTTCAGATGTAACATAGATGAAAGGAAAATACTGATCGAAATAACAATTAATAATCAATTCAAAACAATTCATAGTATACATCTCGTTTCTAATCCAAACAAAATATAATAGTTTATTTCTCGAACAATTTGTAAACGCAACAAGGTATAAATGTAGAAGATGAAAGAATAATCCTTCTTGTACTTGTGATTTATTAATTCAGTTGATTATAGAGCATAGCCGAGTAGTTCAATCTTTTTCCCATCATGAAGACGTACTGAAGATGATGTCAAAAAGATGATAGTAATGGTATGAAAATGCTGATAAGGAAATCATTACACATATAATAATGTTTTAAATTCTCGATTTATCGATATTATATCTCTTCCATAATGTGAAATTTTATTTCTTTTAATTTTTGTAATCATTATCTTATGGCAATTTTATCAACAATTTAATGAGTACATTTTGTAGTATTTCTTTTTTGTTTGTGTGAAAAAATAGGTTGTCGGTGTGGCAAAGTCAAAAAATTGTAATAGGCAATGCAGTTGCCAATTCACTCATGTTCTTTATTCAATTAACTGCTTTTGGCTATGGTGCTTATTTGGTAGTTAATCGGGAAATGACTTACGTAGAAGTATTTCAGTGAGTTGATTGTTACATTGTGTAATATATTTCAATAGATATCTTACCATAAAATTTCTTCACTTAGAGTTTTTGCTGTTATTACATATGGGACAATCGCTTTTGGACGAAGTGCAAGTATGGTACCAAATTATAGCCGAGCCAAAGAGGCATCGAAAAATATTATGAATCTTAATACTCGTCAATCACGCATTGATCCAGATGATGATAAGAAAGGAAAGATTTTAGTAAGTTTTACTAATAAATAAACGTTTTTTAATATCACACAAATGGAGAGTGATTGAAACTCCATTTATAGAGACATTTCACTGATTATCGATACATCTATTTTCATATAAGGGACACTAACCTTCTAACGTCGATATTTGTGATTAACATGATCAATCTTATATCACTTGAGAATTTTTGATGGAAACTAAAAATAAAAACTTCGTCGTGAAATACATTTATCTGATCTTCCTATAATTTTGACGGTTTTTAACATAAAATCGACGTTGATGGATCTTATTCGACAAAAATATTTGCACAATATTTTCTAGTTTGGATAGTTTAATTTTGCTCTTTAAGCTATCTAATAATTAATTCATATAATCGAACATCTTTCTAACTATTTATAAGCTTATAAAAGTGTGATGAATGGCTATATTGGAGAATTCTACAGTAAAAGAATAGAATCGAACATTAATAGTAATCTTGCCTTATAGAATAATGTTTATGGCTCACTCGAATTTCACAACGTCTCCTTCCAATATCCATCACGTAAAGGGGCACGGGTTTTAAAAAACCTATCTCTCACATGCGAACAAGGTGCAACAACAGCCGTTGTTGGTCCGACTGGATCGGGTAAATCGACAGTGATTGCTCTCATAGAACGTTTCTATGATCCTCAGCGAGGCTTTGTTATGCTTGATGGACACGATTTGCGTACGCTCAACGTTAAATGGTTTCGTTCGATTATTGGTCTCGTACAACAAGAACCTGTTCTTTTCAATCGCTCGATTCGTGATAACATTGCTTATGGAGATACAACACGGCAGGTCACTGATGCTGAAATATACGAAGCCGCTCGACAAGCTGATATACATAATTTTATCACCAAAATGGGACAGGTAAGATTTGTTTCTTTCTTGCTTACTTCATAAGTCACATGATGCTATATAGACATGTGAAGAGTCCAAAAGTATAGATTTTGGATGAGTACGCGTTGCTGGCTAGATTCAAATTCAATTAGGAACCAGTTCTTTTTTAAGATAATAATAATAATAATATTTTATTATTATTATTAATCTTATCATTAGCTTTCACAAAGCATTCGAAAAATATTATGCGTATGTAGTGAAAAGTCTTTGCTTTCAAAGTGAAAATAATTTCATATTGAAAGAAAAAAAAAGTAAGTTTGTTTAAAACAGTTCGATGCTTCGATTGTGAAAGCTAAAACATTCACAAGCCTTTTAGAATTATTCTAATCTAGTCTCTTAAATATAATTCATAAACTAATGAACCTTAAATGAGTTTTCTATATAAAAACTACGAGGAAAAACATTCCATTTAAAATGATTAAAATCGGTAAAATCAATTTAATTCGAACATTTTTCGTCATAGTTTTTCTATGAGTTCTTTAGTACATGTCATTTATCTATTCAGGGATACGACACAATGTGTGGCGATAGTGGTCAAGTTCAATTGTCAGGTGGTCAAAAACAGCGAATTGCTATCGCACGAATGCTTATTCGTCGTCCTAAAATTGTTCTTTTTGATGAAGCAACATCCGCGCTCGATGTCAAAGTTGAACAGGTATTCTTGTCAATAGTAGATACATCAGAAAGAGATCATTTCTAACAAAATCTTTGAACTTTCTTTAGAAAGTCATGCATGAACTTGATCAGGCTCGGCAAGGTCGAACTTGTGTTACAGTGGCTCATCGACTCTCGACTATTCGAGATAGTGACAAGATAGCTGTGTTAGTTCGTGGACGACTCGATGAGGAAGGAACTGATCAGCAACTTGTGGCCAACTCGCATGGTACCTATTCACAGTTACTTAAAGCTGCTGGACTTGATAGAACAACTACAGAAGATTCTGATGTTCCTGCTACTCAGAGTGAACGTTTCTAATTAATTGCCTTTTTATCTCTTGTTTATAATTATTATGTAAAAAGTGTAATGTACATTTAACTGCATCTGATAAATAAGAATTTTTTAATCATAAATGAACATGTTCTTACATATTCATTTGTATCATCAATATCACAAAAATATCTACGAAATGGTTAAATCATACTCACAGAGAGGTCTTTCAATGAGTAGAATGTGTTGAAAATTTCAGCTCAAAAGATCGTTTTCTTCTTAAGATATCCAATTCCCAAAAAAAACAGAAAATTCTAGTATGTGGTGGGATATTGATGGCTTTTGAACCCGTAATATCTCAAGTATAAAATGTTCTTTTGGGCTGAAATTTTCAGCACATTCTATTCATCAATAGGCTTCATGTGGGCATGATTTCAGGAGAAAATACAATCATTTGATTTTTCGGCATATCCTGTCATAGGCTAAAATTTTAGTAAAATGCCTATAACTCTGAGTAGAAGACCTATTGGCACTTATCCTTTTGAGGTTTTTATATCTCACTAAAGTCTATCTTATACACAGACTCCGAACTCAAAAGAAATTTATCAGTTGCATCGGTTCCCTCGTCAGTTTTGACTTATTGATCTTCGATTACCTTGGATCAAACTTTTTAAGAAAATTAGTAAAACTAATTATTAATTTTTTAATAACTTATTACCACTAAACTTAAAGTTAGGGACGTCCTTTCTCAGAAAAATCTCTCACCATTATTTCTTCATCATCATCATAATAACACATGATCTCACTCTTAATATATTGTATACACCTGAAAACTCCTGAGTATACTGAGGATAGTTTATCTTCGTACTGATAAATACTTCAGTTCGATATCTCGTAGTTGTCTTGACATATAACAATTTTCCTACATACATCCTTTTACATATAGTAGCTTTCCGTATCTGCAGCACCATTCTACGACAGTACCATATGAAACTGAATATTTGTTTTTGTTGTAAAGAGCATGTAAAACTTCAGTGTCTACAAGAGCCTATTTTTGAAAAAAAGCTTTATTATTATATTCGAAACCTCTTTTAAAATTGAAGAGCCAGTTTTTTAGATTTTAGCAGAATTCTTCGAGTAATTGAATTCACTATATCTTTCGTCACTTGAAAAGTAAGAATTAAGAAAAAAATGCTTTCTTAGATTGTTCATCTTAGCGTGCTCTTTGAAGAAAAAATAATAATTAGATTGAAAGCCAACGAGGTGGTGGCAAAATTTGAATTGGTACCAGTTTTGAGTAACTTTCTGATTTCTGATTTCTGGTTTTTCATTACAGATTTCTAAAAAGAAACAGAAAAGAAGAAATCATAAATCTAGTTGTGCTCATGATTTTAAATTTCCAAAGGAAAAGAAGAAATCAGAAATCTAGTTGTGCTCATAATTTTAAATTTCTAAAGGAAAAGAAGAAATCAGAAATCTAGTTGTGCTCATAATTTCAAATTTCCAAAGGAAAAGAAGAAATCAGAAATATACTTTTCTGCGTAATTTCTAACAATTCTCATAAATCAAGTTATCGAATATACGCTTGTGGGCATCAACCTTATTAATGCCCAGAAAAGCAGAAATCGGAAATTTAGTGTTGGCTATAACTTTAAATCATCACTAGAAAAGCAGAAATTTACTGTTATGCATAATTCAGTATAATTACTTCCGCTCTCACCCCCACTTCCACAATCCTCTTCGCCTTCTCTCTCACACTCCCTCCTCACCCTAACTCTCACCCTCACCCTCACCCTCATCCTCGCTCTTACTCTCGTCCTCATCGGTTTTCTGGTGATGATTCAATAAGCAATACTAAATTTCTGATTTCTGCTTTTCTGCTGATCATAGAAAATTATAACCGATACTAAATTTCTGATTTCTGCTTTTCTGGTGATCATACAAAATTATAACCGATACTAAATTTCTGATTTCTGATTTCTTAGCCCTTTTTGGAATGGTGGGTCTCAAGGGAAGAGTTAAATATGTTTATAATACTTTAAATTCCTATAAATTGTTCCCATTTGTAGAAATTTTGAAAATTTTCACGAATTGATATTTGCAATAATTTTGACACGCAGATTTCAAAACTGGTATCAGTTTGAGATTTGCCACCCCATGAATTTTTGAGAGTCATTATTTCCTGAAATTTTTCGTTAATTTTCAGTCATAAAAATTTTGAAAGATATTACGAAATATAAATTTTCATAATTTTGCCACCCTTGCTTGAAAACTGGTACCAATTTTAAATTTGCCACTCTATGAAGCCAACAGAGATTTCTTGATAACGAAATGAACTATTTTTAATGCTCATTTCTATTCATGCAGGTTAAGATCGATTTTTGATGAAGGAGAGCATGAGGAGTTGGCCTTAAGATCTAAGTTTGATAGATATCTAATTAAATGAACCTCATTTCATTTTTTTTGTGTTTTGATTTACCATATGACTACTTCGTTAGATTAAAAGAATGTATTCCTGCCCAGATCGTCCATTCCGACCACCGGAAACGACTACAAAACGATGCAATACGGCACTAATTTTCACCGTATTTCTATACATTTATTGGTAAATACTTTTCTGATAGAAATTTTTGTTTTGACCGGATCTGGCAGATACACATTATTCAAATGTTCCATTTATATCTCGTGCTGATAATCCATCAAACGTTACCTTAAGCTTGTCTAATTGAACAAGTTTGGACTAAATGTGAACGAAAAATATGTGCAAACAATTGAGAGGCAAATAATGAGGATCATTATGCTCGACGGATGAAACAAAAGGCAAAAGAACTTGATCAATAAATGGTGCAAGACATAATGAAAGGTGTTGGGTAGAAGCTTCGAAGTATGTGATGAAACGAACTTTTTACAGTTTGTTAAATGTAGCTCGATATTTGTCTAAAGACTTTTGCATCGCTTATTAGAAAACTTTGCACATTTATTTTCCAATCGCCGATATAAAAGTTTACTCTCTACGAAGAGTTTAATTTGTCTAATAATAAATAAAATGACTTAACATTAATCATCATGATTATTTTAAAATTTTCATACAATATTATCTATATAGATCATATAAAAATATTCCAATGTAGATTATTGAAACCTTTGAATTGATGAGAAATCATGATATTTGACGTAGAATATATGAATAAGAAGAAAGAGAACATCTAGAATATCTTTCGATTATAAATGCAAATATAATCAATATGTGAATAATCTCTTCTTTTGCGTTGTCAACATTATCAATCGGGATAAAATTTCAATAAAAACAAAATACGTATCATGACCTTTTCAAAAAATAAAATGACCCACTTTTTTTTTTTAAATTAAATCAATAAATGTTTTTGATTTAAAAGATGATGATGCATTTTTTCCTCCCGAATCATAATGACAAGCAAAAAAAAAATGTCGAATATAAAATACCTTTATAAAAATCTCTCTTCATTAAAACAAATTTATATTCTAATATAAGATGACATCGTGTCCTTTTCGCAATAATTGTTCTCGACGTTCTACACCAATATCAACATCAATACCTAAATTTGGTCCGAGAACAACAGCACTTGAAGTTGTTAAAGAACTTAACGCAAGACTTGATGGAAAAGTAGTAATTATTACAGGTGGTGCATCGGGTAAATTATACATATTAGTCTTATAATTTTTTCTATTGATTGTTTTCAATATATAAGGACTTGGTATTGAAACAGCTCGAGCATTGGCAACTGCGAATGCTCATGTTATTATAACGGCACGTGATATGACAAAAGGTCACCAAGTAGTTGAAGATATTAAAAAATCAACAGGTAATTATAAAATTGAAGTCATGGAACTTGATTTGACTTCTTTACAATCGGTTAGAAATTTTGTTGAAAAATTTCGACAACGACAAATTCCACTCAACATTCTCATCTGTACGTTAAACAAATTTCTCATATAAACATTATTCAATAATTAATTTATCATATGTAGGTAATGCTGGCATAATGGCATGTCCATATTCTAAAACAATTGATGGTTTTGAATCACAATTTGGTGTTAATCATCTTGCTCATTTTTATCTTGCTAATCTTCTTTTACCTGAATTAAAATTAGGAAAACCATCACGTCTTATTCTTGTCAGTTCAGTAGCAAATAAAAATGGTGGAATTAATTTTGATGATATTAATTCCGAAAAATTTTATGATAAATGGTTTGCTTATGCACAAAGTAAATCGGCAAATATTCTTTTTGCAAAACAATTCAATAAATTATATGAAAATAATGGAATACAAGCATTTTCTTTACATCCTGGTGTTATTCTTACGAATTTACAACGACATACACCAAATGAAGAATTACAAGCATTTGGATTTTTTAAAGAAGATGGAACACTTGCTGATCTTTGTAAAACAATTGAACAAGGAGCTGCAACAAGTGTATATGCTGCTTTAGCACAAGAACTTAACAATCATGGAGGAGAATATCTTGAAGATTGTGCAATTAGTCGAGGATTAAATGTAGGAGAAGGTTATTGGGGAATGGGACCACATGTTATTGATATGAATAATGCTCAACGTCTTTGGATATTAAGTGAACAATTATTAGCATCAAAAATAAATTTTAATCAAACTTATTCTGATAATTAAAAGGAAAGACATTGAAGTTCTACATATTATTTATTAAATATTCACTTGTAAAACTTAATTTCTCATTATCAATAAAATCGATTTTGAAGTTTGCGAAATGATTTCCTATATTCTACTATTCGGTTATCAACTTTTTTTCATTACTATCGTTCTACAGACAAATTTTTTCATTTAACTATATGTTATTTTTTATTGAGATTTCTAATTGAATGAGATCGGATCTTTTCTATATCAGTACTATAGAATTCGTTAATTCTAATCGAATTTTTTCGACTAATATAACCTTTCGGTTGAGTTAGAGACTTATGATAATGATGAATTACATTGAATTTGACATAAATTAATAGATCTCGATGAGATCCATCCGATAAATTGCTTACATTATCAGCCCAAGTTTGTAGACGAATATTAATCGAAAAAATTTGAATCTGTTTCTAACTTTATCTACGTTCTCATTATGTCTATTACTTCTATCATTCTGCAGTTAGCGTCCTTAATCTCCTATGTAATAATAATTGAAACGACTTTTCGGGTTTAATATATATATTTTATTTTTTGGTGATCAAAAACTTTGTCATCTTAAAAAAGTGATATAAAATAAAATTGATAAGAAATATTGTCTTGTTTAAATAATGATAATATATTATTGAATATGTTGATACATATGATTAATTTGTTCTTCAAAATATTTCAATAATTCCGGTCGTTTTGCTTTCATTGTTGGTGTTAAAAGATTATTTTCAATTGAAAATTGTTCCGGATGAAGATAAATATCTTTTGACTAATATGAAAAAGAAAATTTAATATAAAAAAAAGCAAAATTCTTCAAAAAAAAAAAAAAACTAAACATACCATTTCAAAACCTTTTAATCCATTTGATTTTTCCAATTGTTTAATATCATTAAAAATTAAATTTTTTATTTCAATTTGTTTACATAATTGTATTATATCATCTGAAAGATTATTTTCACGTGCATATTTAATAATAATATCAGGATCAGGAATAATTATAGATACAATATTATTCTATTAAATAGAAAATAATTTATCAAAAAACTATCTCATATATATTATTTCATTTACTTTATAACTATTTCCATAAACAAATGCTTGAGTTATATATTTACTTTGAATATAAATATTTTCAATACGTTCAGGTGCGATATATTCACCCTTAAAATATTAAATTATTACAAAAAAATCCTCATAAATAAACTAAACCTACTTGTGATAATTTAAACATATGTTTTTTTCGATCAATAATTTGAATTTGTCCACTCTAAAAAATAAAGAAATAAAAACTTGAAAAAAAAAGAAAATAAAAATCTTTCTACTGGTATCCATTTCGCTATATCTCCAGTATGTAACCATCCATCATTATCAATCGTTTCACGTGTTTTTATTTCATCTCTATAATATCCTTTAAATACATTAGTACCTTTAATACATAATTCTCCAACATTATCTTTTGCAAAATATAACATATCTGGTACATCAACTAATTTAATCATATTACAATGTATTGGTACACCAATATTTCCAACAGATGAATCTTCAATCATTTGACATGTTGATACACCACAACATTCTGTTTGTCCATAACCTTCAACTATTTTTATTTGAGATACATATCTCATAAATTGTAATACTGATGGTGATATTGGTGCAGCACCACTTAATATTAATTTAACACGTCCACCAAGACTTTTTTCAACACGTTGTAAAACAATAACATTCCAAATTTTATTAAGTACTCCACGATATGTATCAGCATCATCTGATTTAGATGATAATATCATATTAAAAAATAATTCTTTAAGAGGTTGCATTTGAATACCAGATGCTTGAATTGTATCATACTATTAATCATACAAATAAATCTTTCTTTCAATTATTTTAAGTCTATCTTCACTCTCAAAACAAAAATATCTATATATTCAATGAAGGTCTATAGTAGATTTGTTGTTATTTGAAAAAAGTTTGTGCAAACAATTTTTTATAGTAATAAAATTTGAGTTTCTCAAAAATATTGTTCATTCGAAAAAACTAAAATAAAATTACCATTTTATTAAGAATTCTTGGTACAGTTGGTAAAAATGTTGGTTTTAAATGATTAAGATCATCAGATAATTGAGTTATATCACCTAAATAATATCCTATTTTAAAACCATTACATAAACAATAAAGCTAAATAAAACAAAATATTTTTAAATATAAAATTTTAATTTTATTTTCAAAATTCTAACTTCAATAACTTGTTCATATGCATGAGCCAATGGTAAATATGATATAACTGTTTCTAATTGATTAAATATTGTTTTCTAGAAAACAAAAAAAAAAAAAACTTTTTTTATTTTTTTAAATAATAATAAAAAAATCTATTTTTTACAAAATGTTCAGCTGCTGATTGAATAACAGAAACAATATTTTTTTGTGTAAATATAACACCTTTTGGTAAACCTGTTGTACCACTTGTATAACAAATTTCAAATATATCATCAGATTTAGGTGGCTTAAAATTCAATTTAAATTAATATTTAAATTAAATATTAAAGAAATCTTACATTATGTTTTAATGATTTTGATTGACCAAGTTCCTAAGAATTTTCTTAATAAGAAAAATAAAATCTATTTTAAATCTTACTAATAATTGATTATATTTAAGAATTTCAATTCGTTTTTTATAAGCTATTTTATATATTTCATTTTGTTTATCATTAGAAAATGTTTTTGTTAATATAATTCGTTTTAATGATGGAACTTTTTTAATTATATTAAGTAATATTAATACATTTTCAGGTTTATCAACAAATATTGTTTTTAATGAAGCTTAAATAAAATAATTATATTTTATTAGTTTTCTTTTTTTATATAAATATATACTTTGATTAATAATATGAATAATAGCTTCTTGTCCAAGTGTATCATAAAGTGGAACATATATCATACTTTGAAAATGACATGATAATGATATTGTTAACCACTAGAAATAAAACAAAATTATTTATATTTAAAATTCTTTTTTTTTTTTCTATATAAAACATACTTCAACACTATTAACTGCATATATACCAATAAATGTATTTTGTCCAGCTATTTCACCTAATTGTAAAAGTCCACTAGCAATACATGTAGCAGCATATTCAGTCTAGATATTTATGGATATTCAAAAGTAGTGTACCAGGTATATTATTTTCTTCTTGAACGATTGATAAATTAAATAACAGAATTTTAGTTCATAGTTTATTGATTTATATCGATCAGGAAAATAACAGTAACGCTTAAAGATATCTTCACTAGAGACCTGCGGGTTTCCTTTAGAGTGACCAATAAAGATCCTAAATCTTATATCCTGATCTGTTTATATACACAGACGGTATCAGATACTGGCGAAAAAAAAGATCGGATCAGGCTCGGACTCAAACAGATATGAGCCCGCAGGTCTCTAATGTAGAGGTGCTCTATTCATGGTATAAAACAAATAAATATGTTAATTTAATAAATTTCGAAAAATGTGTACGAATTACAAATAAAAACTTGTAAAATCTCGAAATTCAAAAAGTTTGACAAGGCCTTCAATATTTTGATTCCCACGAAGTATGAAATCGATATTTTTCAAAACCAACAAAAAAAAACACACATCGCAATTAGGCTCTAATTATCACACAAAAACTTTCAGCTCAAAATAATGAATTCTCCAGTTTCGCGAGGAAAAACTTTTGGATATTTTTGGGCTTTGAGAACTCCAAAACCCGTAGAATGAAGCAACTGAGAATTTGATATCTATGACAAGTTTTGTTCTACTCAGACATCCATCCTTGAAATTGAAATTCTATATATTTAATTTAATTATTGTCTTATTAGTTGAAGAGTGATCAAGAATTCTAAAAAAAGAAAACTTTATCAATCTTTCGAAAAGAAAATTCAATACTAATTTTAGGTATTATTTATATAAGTATAATGAATTACTTGTTCATATGTTATCCATTTATATTGAGATTGACGGTCTATTCTATAACCTAAAAATCTGTTATCTCCTTAAAAACAAAAGATTATATACATATATATTAAATAAAAACTAATAAAATATATACCATATTTATTTGCAATATATTTTCCAATTTGAAAACCTTCATAAACTGTTGTAAAAGTTCGATTATCGAAATGAGATTTTCCAGTTGTTAGTAATGATTGAGATCCAAGTGTTGCAGCAACTCGACCTTCTGGACATCCTTGACTCTTAAATATAAAAATAATATTATTAATATTTCTATATTTAAAATCTTTCTTTACCTCAGCTGATACAGTCAAACTTTGACTATTCAAATTTTCATCCATATATTTAAAAAACTAATTTAATGATTTTCGAAAACACAAATAAATTCAACTAGAAAAGAAAATAATAATAATCTTATATTCAATATTAAAATTTATCTTGCATTATTAGATAAATAATAGCATTAGAATATTTAAATGAGAGGTCAATGACAAATCTCAAATTAGTATCAATTTTCACTAGATGTCTCATCGCTGATATTTGAGTTTTAAGAAGGAGATTAGATATTTACTTTCAAATTTTTAACTTCAACACATTCACCAAGATGGGACTCACCGGTGGATTCCACTTTATTTTAAGACCTCCTCGAGAGTCATTTTTTAGTAGACGAATTTCGATTTTTGACCTTTTTTTTCTATGAAAAAGAGAAAAATAACATAAGAGTAAGTGGGGGAAAAGCGACACTTCCGTACTTCCTTCTTACTTCGCTGTACTTTCCTTGTACTGCCCTATATTGTTTTATTTTCTTAGTGTTTTGCTAATATGGTATAGGAGCTGCCATGAGTCTTGGATCATCCGTCCGATAGCACGCTAATGAAGTTGTCAACATACTGTATAGCTTCTGTAACTGGTGCGCGGTTAGTCAGTTTGTAAGCAACGCTCATGTAATTTAACGAGAAGAACTCTGCGTCAGGCTGGCCTTCTGTTCAGAGCTATAGCTAGCAATAGTTGTAAGAAAAATATCGGGCTAATGAAAATATCCTCGGACATCACCGTATATTAAAAGGTAGCCAAAAGGCGGGGTATTCTTCTTCTAATATGGTATTAAGGATTTGTGTCTATCAGTTCAGAAAATTTGAACCAATAATCTGATAACAGCGATCGAAAAATATTCGTAAATAAAGTGCAATAACTGAAGTTAATACCAAAAATTGTTTTATTGAATACATTACACTTAAGAAAGTGAAAATTGAGCTTCTCGGTTTATTTTTTTAAATGTAAAAATATTCATGTTCAGACATATTATCAATAAAAACATCTACATTAAATAGCCTAGTTCGATATAAAAAAAGATTCAATGATCGTAAAATATATATAAATCATATAAAAACGAAACCTAATTTAGTTTAATACATTGAACACGACCCAATAGGGAAGACAGCGAGACTCTCACACTCCCCTCATACTTTCTTATGCTTTCCTATTCCCTTGCCCATAATTAGAATTGTAACCCTAAAATTGAATGCGTATTTATGTATAACTACAGAATAGTAGTTCACGTCTATATAAGAGTAAAACACTCCTTTAAGAGCACCTTAAAGTCCTCAAATGCCTATTCTGGAGATAACAAGAGGGGAAGAGAGTTTATACTGTAGTTTTGCGTACTGCCTGTGTTCCCATGCTATGTCATAACTATAAGATCTTTATAGTTATTTAAAATATACTATTAACCTGTATTACAGTATAAATGTTTATGCTTGATCTTGAGGTAGACTTTCTTACGCTGAACTTCAACTAGTATGCTGTAACACAGATTGATAGAAGACTTGAAGTAGTTAAAAAGATCTAACGCATAGCTATGACTATGGATAGTACATAGAGTAGATATTTATGTTTTCATGTGAAACAATATCCACAGTAGTGTGATACATGTGATCATATATATTATTTTCATTTTGTAGAACTCAGCTTTTACTATAACTTTGCCCATGATACCGTTTCTTAATATTGTTCACGGACAAAAATATGAAGAATACATCAAGAAATTGGCCTGTACTTTATTAAAGTAAATAGAAAATATTTGATGTATCTATTATATTTTGGTTCAAGAACAAAATCAACAAAGGATGTCGTAAGCAAAGTTTTAGCAAAAGCCAAGTTCTACAAAGTAACAATCAGACTTCTGATCAAATGTGTCAAACTACTCTAAAAAACATTTTACATGATTCCGCTTTTCTTCCTTGGCTATATATCATAGTTATCAGTAACAACATACTTAAGAAAAAATTCCCCTTGTATTCTCTCATATTTCCATTGTACTTCGAGAGCACGGAAGACTCGCTTTTTCTTCTCCATCTGGTATCTCCAGAATATGGCATTGAAGAACCTATGGATACCTCACAAGTCAAAAAGCTACACTTTTGAAGTGTGTACTTCCTCGTACTTCCAAGAAGTATGAGAGAAGATGAAGTATCGCTTTTTTTCTCCTTGGATAAGAGGCTTTGTTGTTCTTATTTGCCATTACAAGTATTTAGGAAAGCTGAAACTTTCACAATAACCCACTCTCATTGATACCTCTCTCTATACAAAGTTTCAAGTCGAAATTTGAAAATGAGTTTTTTTATGTCCCTGAGGCGGATTATGACAGTGAATTATCTCAATACCATAAAAACACAATATCTCAACAACAGGCTTTGAGTACGAACTCTTTCAGGGATCTTATCTACGATACGAGTCCTATCTATAGGCAAAATACGAGCCCAAACAAAAGGTGTCATTTGGGGAGATTCTCTCATTAGTATTTTTTTATTCGGAAGAGCGTCATTAGATGCAGAGCACCACATAGCCTCTTATGTTATTTTTCTCTTTTCCCATAGAAAAAAAAAGATCAAAAATCGAATTTTGTCGACTAAAAATGAGTCTTGAGATCTTAAAATAAAGTGGAACCTATCGGTGAGTCCCATCGTGGTGAATGTGTTAAATTTAAAAATTTAAAAGTAAATATCTGATATCTGATTTCTGCTCGCTTTTTAAATTTAGAGACACTACAAAAATCATACTTTGTAAATTTGAAAATTTTGACATGTAGATTTGTACTAATTTGAGATTTGACACTTATAATTAAATGAAAAATATTTAAAAAAAAAAACAAACGAAATAAATCGAAAATGACGAAAGAGAAAAAACAAATGTATATATATATATATAT
>JAJEKB010020433.1:9997-43055 GCA_022393335.1 Macrotrachela quadricornifera | reverse complement strand
AATAAAAATATCATCTAAAATTTCGCAAAAACATCCAGTGAATCAGGTGGTTCAGTATTCAGTTGTTGATGTCAGTAAGCGCCGGGTCGGGTCCGGGTATGACTTCATATCCGGACCCGACCCGAAAATTTTTTTCTTACCCGATACCCGGCCCGACCCGACAGTTTCATACCCGAACCCGGCTCCGGGTCGGGTCGGGTACCGGGTACCCGACCCGGTTGCAGGACACTATTCTGAATCCAGAAGACTTTTATCGAGATCAAGTATTTCTTTCGTTTCTGTGTGAATTAAGAGCTAATATCGAGAGTCATCTTTCCATATTGTGCAATCATGGGATTGTATAAAATTTAACTGAAAAATTCTATAATCGTTTGCTAGCATCTCATCAAGATTTTAGTGAATTAGAAAAATGAATGTATCAATCTAATGAATAAATCAAACAACGTTAACATGTAGATCAACAAATTGTTTATTAAGTATGATTTAGTTGTCGACACGGATAAATATTTTCTACTCGTTTTTTCTCGCCTAACTGCCGATTACTAACAGCTCGCCAAAGTACGCATTCAGCTCACTCAAGCGTATAAAAACTCAATATAAACCTGACAGTGACGAATTTTCCTAGAAAAAACATTGGCTTTGTGAGAGTACTTGATTTTGAATTGTCCAATATCGCCTGTGCTACAAAATAATTTAGCTGAAAACACAACCCATTATTCAAAAATTCCTGCATACATCACTGCTATTTTCTATTAAGCTTCATGTTAAGGTATAGGGAAATCCACCAGCAAGTCTCATCATGTCACATGTATTAATTATTATATGAAGAGAAAAAAGAAAAATTTATAGATAATACCTAAATTATTTAGTTCGTTTAATTATTTATTATTTATAAATTGTCCAAGACTATAAGCTTGTTTTGATGCAATATAAAAAAAGCATTGAATATAAGGCAAATACTCCTTAAAAGTCGAAGGCGGGGTTCTTGAGTAGTTGAGAAAGAGCTAATCACAGAAATAGAGCTTCTAGGCTTAAAATATGCACATACACTAGTTAAAAATGTTGAGTGTTACAAAATTTTTTTCCACCCAGACCACTTGGGTGAAATATGAGCTTCTCAATTTTTCAGCCACAATTATTTCTAATATGGTTCAGAATAATTAATAACCTTGTCTTCTATGGCCAAAAACATCTGTACAACGGCATTTTTTTCAGAACTTCAGAATGCATAAGTAGAAGAGTTGAAAATGTGCAAAATTGTTTTATATTATAACTTAGGATAATTTCTCATGTGATTGCTCAAAATTCATATTGTATATATCGTGAGATAGAAATATTCGAATAACATATAGTACTTGAAAAATGATATATTCTAAAATGTATGTTTGCTGTTTTAGCATCATTTTTTCCCCACATTATTTTCAAAGTGACTATCTTCATCCCGAAAAACAGTAGGTTTCTTCCGGAAGGTTTGAATACATTGTTCTATACCGGTGTCTACTGGAATGGACATTCGATTTTTAAGGTATACTGATTTGTTTTCTTCGTTATTTTTACATACAATGAAGACCTGTTGTAAATTAAGAAGAGAATCGACTCATATCTTTATTATTAAAGAGAGGTAAATATATTACTCTTATGTTTGAATAAAAAAATATGGTTCTTATTATATAAAAGGTTCGAGAGTGAAGATAAATAGTTAATATTTGAAAGCAAATATTTACACATATTGATATGGGCTCTGCTAATCTTTACTCTTAAACCATGTGTTTTTCTTCGAGAAAAAGAATTGTCTGGCAGTCTGTGACAAGAAAAATATAAAGTCCATTTTCGTGGAATCACGTAAAAAATAATGACTTATTTCGATGAAGAAAAGAAAATTGAATTTATACTTTTATAATAACAAGAAAATATATTCAGATGATAATAATCTCTTTTATTGACAAGTTGATTCGTATACCTGTTCTTAATCTTTAAAAATTTCCTTCGAATTTATCTAATATCACAACATATAAAAATGAAAAATAATCTTTCCATATATTAGTTAGATTAAAATTAAAACTTAATAAAGTGAATTCATTATAAAAGTAACGATAATAATAATTTGTATATCTTTTTAGTTTATCCACCATTGATTTTCTTTTCTTATTTAATATGGCTACGACTTCCTCCGATTCTCTAAAATCCAAACATATAATGATATCTTATGCTTGGACAGGAACACAAGATCTTGCTTATGAAGTAGCCGAACAATTAAAGAATGAAAACATTCCAATTTGGATGGATATTCGAAATGGACTTGGTGGAAATATAAATGATGGGTAAGTTAATTAAAAATAAATAAATAAATCCAATAGAAAGATATTTTATTAAGAATGGCTATAGCTGTAGAAAATAGTGCTGCTATTTGTTTCTTCATGACACCAGAATATCAAAAATCCAAAAGTTGTAGAAAAGAACTTGAATATGCTGATAAATTAGAAATTCCATTAATTCCTTGTCGATGTCGTGCAGATTTTACACCATCTGGATGGCTTGGTCTTATATCTGCTGGTTTAATGTGGTATGATTTTCGAGATTTATCAGATAAACCAGTAAATAATACAATGAATAAATTAATTAATTTTATACAAATGAATATTATTAAAACAATACCAACTGTATTTCCTGGTTAGATTTTTGTAAAAAAAGATAAAACTTAAATAAAATTTCTTTATTTTTAGATCTTGAAGGTCGAACATTCCCAATTATATTTCGTAATCGTCATCAATATCAAACTAATAAAGATGAAACAATATTATCAAATATTGATAATGAACAAAATGGTCATCGTTTTACTTCATCATATGATCTTGTTAGTACAAAACAAATTCTTATGCCACTTGAAGGTTATGAAACTCAACCAATTGTATCACTTGAAAAATCAATTGAATCTTTAATAAATTTATTTAATGATGATATTCATCGATATGTTTATATAGCTAAACAAAATACACGTCAACCAAAAGATGGTTTATCATCAGATGAATCAGCTGCAATACATCTTTATACAATGCAATGGTCAAATATTGATCAGAGTTTATATATTAATCTTAATCGAGCATTACGTGCAGCTAATCGACAAGTTATTATACCATGGTTTTCTTATTTAAAATTATTTTTAACTGCTTTATTTAAATTACCATCTTCACATAAAACAATATGGCGTGGTGTTAAAGAAAATTTAAGTGATCAATATAATAAAGATCAAGATATAGTATGGTGGGGTGTTAGTTCTTGTGCTATATCTGTTAGTGTACTTGAACAATTTATTGGGAAAAATGGTACAAGAACAATATTTTCAATTGAAGCTATTAATGCGAAATTTATACGTGAACATGCGTTTTTTAAAGAAGAAGATGAAATTATTTTACCACCAGGAACTTATCTTAAAGTTATTGATAAAATTCAACCAGCTAAAGATCTTACAATAATTCATTTAAAAGAAATTCTATCTCCTTTTCCTTTAGTTGCACATCCATTTAATGATAATAATCAAGAGAAACAAACTCAAATTAATTTATCAGATCAACAAAATGAAATTAAATCAGAATCTTAGTTAAGAAAATTATTAATCAATTGTATCAAAATTAAAGACAACATCAGTAATGAAAGAAATAATATCATAAAGTCTTACGATTTAGATTTTTCTTGTTAGAATAAAATTTACATCAAACAGATTTAACTTATCGGATATAATAAGATAAAATGTCATTTTAATGCTTCTATCAAATAAATTTCGAACTGATTAGTATCATTGAAAAACGTGTCAAATTCATGTATCATATGATCAGTCAATAAGTTAGGACATATTCTGGTTTACGTACATTCTAACAAAGTTTAACTAAAGTCTACTATGAAAGGATAAGACTTAATCTGATTTGAAAATTCTTCAACCAGTCGCAATAAGGTCAACCACCCATTGTACAACGATTTGTTTGATCTTACGAGAGAAGTACTCCAACAGTTGAAAAGCTCTTGACTCCATCTTTTGACCACGAGAAGGAAAGCGGATCCTTCGAATCTTTTTGGATCCGAAGATCCGTATTTTCTCCCTTGGCACACATATAGTCAACAAATATAAACGACATTTTTTCGTTTTCATTTTATTTATTTCTTGAAAGTTTAACTTCACATATCTTTTACAATTAAAATACGATGTTTTTAATTCCAAGAAAAAATTCTAGAAACACCTATTTATAAGACTAGGTATCAAAGAATAATACTAAAGACATTACGATTTTAGAAAATGATTTTTTTCTAAAACTCGATCAAATTTTGTTCTTGTCTTTGTTTTTTGTATACAGTATGCTTATTTCTATTCCTATGATCGTTTCTGCATATTTTTCTTTCTCTTTCTTTATATTTAATGATAGATCAATTGTTTTGTTGACAATGTAAAACTCTCAACATCAACATAAATTTGCCTTTCTTTCTCTTTTACATTTTTGTTCGCTACCACTATTTGCACAGATCACAAGCGACATGAATTTTACTGTTTTTGTTATGGAATTTTCTTAAGTAGAAGCAGTTGCAGCCACTTTTTTTTATCATCAATCTTATTTGAATTTCTTTTTTCCATTACGAGTAATGAAAACCGTTAACTGACGATAAAAATAAAAATAAACGTAAGTATGTTTTATTCAGACTATTCAAGTTCGGAAGAAGATATTTCTCATCATCCATCTGGTTCATTTTACTTGGAATTCGATCATGAAGATGATATAACGCCGGACATGGAGAAGAAAAATGCTGCCAATAAAATACTTGATGACCTAGTTAGTCAGATCAGACTCTATGAAGATATATTCAGTTGGACTTCAGTATGCACAGATTTTGAAGAATTTAGTAGTTTTCTAAAAGTATTAAAATTATCGAACAGCTTCCTACAACTGTTGTACTCTCACACAGAAAAACAACCATTTGGAATTAATTCATTATATGAAAATAAACTAAAATTAAAGCATCTTCTTTGGTCTCTCTTTACTGGTATTGCACAAAAAAGATGCAGAGTGTATGATCCATGTTTCATGTTTCTATCACCATCTACTAGCGATAGTGAAAGTCAAAAATCACATCAGTATATTCAATCAAGAATTCGAACAGCACTGGATTATTATCTATTGTATTTAAATGAGAAAGAAAAAAACCGATATAAATTTGGTTCGTTTCTTGATCGGTTTAAGCTTTTTGCTAAAATTACAAGATTATGTCCTATTCGTTTATATTTACTACCGCTTTTGCATGATCATTTAATGTGCAATTGGAATAACAGTGGTGACGAATACAGACAAAACGAAAAAGAGAATTGTTGCACAAAACGTCTTTTTGTGACAATTATTATCGATCGAGATGGCATATCTTACTGTCGTTTACGAATGCAAACAGTACACAGTCAATTTGAAACATCTCGATTGACACGAACGCACGGAGAAGAATTTTTTATACGTGTTAACTTTTATCATCCATTAGTGCAAATGGATGCGCGTGCACGTTTTTCTGTGAAAGAGGCATATGACTTTGGACATTATACTCCTGTCGATGGGCCTGCACAATATGTCTCAACATTGATGAATATAGCAATAGATTTAGCAAATATTCCTAATCATGATAAATCAGAGATCATTAAACAACTTTTAAATGAACAATCAAATATTGAACGATTGAATAATCCTAATTCATTGCATTCAGCTCATTGGAGTGATTCTAGTTTCGATAATATTTCTGAACAATGGTCTTTATCTTATGCACTAACATTGTGCTATTCAAATATTTTTAAGTATGGTTTTGAAGTCGCAGGTCGTCATTTCGATTATTTAATGACAACAAGTGGAGGAGTACATAAAAATATGCATATCTTTTATGGAAATGATTTAAATTCCACTGAATCTGCTGAAGTTCGCATGTACGGAAACGATAGAAAACAATCTACTATTCGCAAAAATTTATGTGAATCAATGTTTTCGGAAGATGATCTAGCAAAATTAATGACTCAACCATTAAAAATGAGTTTACGAATGGGTCTATGGTTTACACCATCGATCAGTATGGAGTTAAGAAATGTAAATGTCATAATAACAGAAGATATCGGTGGGCATACAGATGGATGCGGTTGTGTAAGTGTAGATCTCGCTAAACAAATGACTGCTCATTGGATTGAATGTAGATATTATAAAAATGTTGTATTTACTGCACAAAATGTCGGACCAACTCAATGGAATGAAAAAGTTGAACATGATGCTGAAATTGAATACGATTATAATAAAAATTTACTTCCAGAATATTATTCAGCATTTCAAGTTCGTCTTGATGGTATAAAGGGCATGTTTGTCGTTGATCATAGACTTTCAGACAATACATTTGAAGTTTCGAAAAGTCAAATTAAATTTACTTTACCTAACGAAACTTTACGTTATCAAAGTATAGAAATAGTACAATGTTCACAACCGATGAAACCAGCACGTCTTAATTTTGCACTTATCACTTTACTTATAGGTTGTGCCAAAAATCCAATAGCCATGCAAGAATACATTGCTACTCTAGCTCTTGATTCCGAAGGTGAAATAAATCAATTATTAACTTGTAAAAAATATGCAATTAAATTTGCTATTGAGCATAATGATATCAAATCATTTAATATGATTGGTATGGGTTGTTCATTAAAACAAGTATTTCTTGCTGGTTATTATCAAAATTACGTTCGTCGTTTTAAAATCATTGTTAAACAATCACGTCGATTATTTGGTATTGCAGATTTTTGGAATATTTTGAATGAAGGAGAAGTCTACATAGCTGTGTCAGGTATATCTGAAGAAGAAATTTTAGGAAAAGTACTTGTAACCAAAGAACCATGCTATCATCGAGGAGATCTAAGAAAACTAACTGCAGTTTCAAATTATAAACTGTGGAAATTACGTTTAAAAGATGTTATAATGTTTAGTTGTAAAGGCATACGATCTGAATCAAATAAAATAAGTGGTAGTGATTTAGATGGAGATCAATATTTTGTTTGTTGGGATAAAAAAATTGTCAATAATGCGAAACATTTTATACCTGGTAATTTTGATGATGTACTATTAATGGAAAAAGTTTTTGAAAATGATGGAACAAATTCACCACCTAGCGAGGATGAAATTCAATATATACAACAGAAGCCTTCGCCATCTTTTTGTGCTACTCATCGAGATGCACGATTGCGACAAGATTTCTCATCTGGAAACGATAGAGGAACTAATCCAGTTCCTTTTTTCACATCATCCGGATGGTCGAATGTAGGAGAAGACAATTCATCTTCTATTGATTATGATAAACTTTTATACTGTGCAGCGGAACGAGCTATAGCCCCGCATGGTATTAGCGTGACAAATATTTCAATTAATGAACTTTTTGATATGCGTATGCGCTTTATTGATAGTCTTGGTAATGAGTGGACATCATGGCAGTGGCAACCGATAATGAATAAGTTTTTTAGAGCTATAAATGATACTCTTGATGCTGCTAAGACAGGAAAATCAGGAGGATCTATAGATTGGACATGGTTATGGCATAGTAAATCAATACCTAAATATCCTCATTTTCATCCAACAAAAGGCAAATCTGAATGTCAATATTCACGTTCGGCTCTTGGTTATATCTATGATACAATAGGACAATTTATTCAACGTATATCTCAAACCGACAATGTTCTTACATTAGAAGAGCAAATAAAACTAACTTCTAGATCTACAAATGTTATTCAAAGATGGGATATGTTATTGAAATTTTTAAGAACTAATCATCTTCCACAAACTGCAATGATCTGTTTCGAAAAAATCCATCATAATGACTATCATGTGCATGTCTATGCTACTAATAGAGAGAATCGAATATTCTCTGAAAGGGTAACTGTACCTGAATATCATCAATTTCTCAATACTACAAATGAATGTCCTGATACTTTGTATGATATTATATATCAATTAAAATTCAGTTTTTTACTAGAATACATATCATCATCTTTTTCCATATCTAATGATACGAGATCACAAAATATAGAAAATCATGATCCATCGTTAGAATCTGTATCGTCACAGTTGAGTGTCGAAGATATTATGAAATGGTTTGATCAGCTTCGTCCCACAACATTTTTAGAAGAAGAAGCAATGTATACTATGCTTTGGAAGATAATGATTTGGAAAGGAATAAATGAAAATTCTGATTCGGAAATACATGGTGTTTACCTTTGTAATGGATCTAACTTGAATCAGATTGGTATGGATGTAGTCGAGAATATCTTGAAATTGTACGAAGATGGTCAGAAGTTCATTTGTGTTAATGAGCATTTGCTTGAAGATTACAATCAAACTGGTTGGATCGATGGAACTTGTCATGTTCTTACCAGAGAAAAATTTCAGCTAGTTATTGAGAGCTTGCGTAAATCAATCGAACAAAAATTCTGGAAAGATCTTGGTCTTCCATATCCTAATCAAGTTCTTCGAAATCTTTCAATAATGTATCAATCTGGTAAATCTCCGTACGATGAAATATATAATCTGGTTGAACGAATGATAAGAATTTGTGATGAGCTAGACTATAACACGTCAACAGAAGATACAATGGCTCATAGTCGTGCGAATATTAATAAAACTTTTTCTGATCTTCAAGAATTATTAGGGATTCTTATATGTTTTCCAGATATATGGAACAATCAAGAACACTTAGTTCAAATTCGTGATCAATTGGCTGAACTCTGCGTGCATTATATTGGTAAATATGAGAAAGCTGCAGAACAATTAGGACAACTTTGTAGAATATAATGAGTTTATACAACTTTTTATTTTAATGAACATGAGCCGGAAACTTTTATGAATTGTAACCATTGAAACTTGATGTATTGCATGTGGACTTTCGATTAGCAACTACCACAAAGCAGTTATTTTTCTCTGTCGTATAATATTTTGATCAAAGAACTTATAAATTGAGACCACGCGCTGGAAAATTTGCTAATCTGATAATAGCGAATCGATCGTTTTCAATATGAGCATTCACAATTTTGTGAAAAAAAAGTAGTACATAATATTCTATTTCAATAGTAGTGAGAATTTGAGTTCCGTGCAACAGGCATACCATATGACTATTTTCCTAATCATAGTTAGGTAGTTTCTCTAGGTTTACGCGATGGTGAAATTTAAAGCCGCTTGTTACTTTATCGATGTTTTTTATTGGTTCTTATCTTGTATTTGATGATGGTTCATCAGTATTGCAAAAAATGTGAACGAACATTTGATCGACATGACTACTTCGTGCATAACCCTGTTTCTAGCTTTGGTTGAGCTTTGTGAAAAATATCAATAATTACCAAGCGAGTGAACACACAAACAAACATTTCGGTCGTTCTTTTTTTTGGTACCCATGCGAAAAATTTTTGGGATTAAACGCGTTTGTAAACGCATCCGAACCGCGTTTAAAACGTATACAATAAACGCAGTAAACGCGTCAGAACTGAAACGTTTGACGCGTCCTGACGCGTTTATAGAATGCGTCTCAGATGCGTTCAAACGCGTTTCTTTTCTTGAACGCGTCCAAACGCGTTTCTTTTCTTGAACGCGTCCAAACGCGTTTAATTTTTTTGGAAAAAAAATCTGATTTCATCCTCGCAAATTTGATCTAGGTTGTCGTCATCTTCACATCACGATCATCTCTTGTACGAAGTATCGTCTATAAGATTTATTTAATTTTTATACATACATTTAGATTGTGCGACCAGTGAGACTAGAACATAAGACGTCAGATTAGAACTGTACTTACTTGAACCAATGAACTATGTTAACATATTTATACATAAGTTAGATTTCTCTTTTAATAAGATAGCCTTTTAGAACTTATTTCAAATGAAATCCGATGTATAAAATATCATAAACCTCCTTCAATATTTGTTAATAATTTATATCTCTGATTTTCGAACGATAAAATGTAGACTTTTTGATTGAAGATAATAAGACAAATGAAAATAGATTATAGTTCTTTAAGAAGGATAAATTAGTCTCGTTAAAAAGAAAATAGTTTAATAAAATAGTAGAAAATATTTTTATTTCTAAAACTAATAATTATATAATTCTGCTTCTTAGTTTCATTTTTCTTGATGAATTTTTAAACATTCTTATTTGTTACTTTCTCAAACAATAATTTGAATCGACTGTTCGAGGTTGACTCGTACTCCTGAATAATCATTATTTTTCGTTTTATTTTATGTCTGAAAATTTTATTTTTCAACTAGAATATCTTTGATAGAAAAGCCTTCTATTGAACAGAACTAAAAGCTTATACTGTAATAGAAGATGATTTCTAATCTAAGAAATGTAATGGTTTCGTTTGAAAAGATTATTATTAAGATTATTATTTATTTAGAAACTTTCTTACATTCCACAAAATGATTGAATATCATTGTAAAAATACTTGGAAAATATCAACTAGAATTTTTGTAAACTATGTAGTAATTAGGTGCATAATTATATAGATATCTTTCAGGGTTTATGTCGAATTAATAAGTTTTGTCAAATTTGTTCAAGCGCTGCCAAAAGTTATTCATAAGCTCATAGTTATCTTTTTCTAAAAAAAGTGTGTGAACGCGTTTTTGACCGTTTCGGTGGGGGAAATGCATTTAAACACGTTTGTTCTTTTTTAAAGATGAGACAAAATGAAACTATAAATGCGTTTGAATGCATTTGGACGCAGGTATAATGCGTTTGAACGCGTTTATTACTGGGAATATACGAAAACGCGTTTAACTATAGAAACGAATGGAACGTATTTCTATTCAAAATGCGTCTAAACGCGTTTCTCAGTTCAAACGCATGAGAACGCGTTTTTCAGACGCGTCTAAACATGTTTCCTAAATCCAGACGCTTCGAAACGCGTTTGGTGTGTTGCATAAATCAAACGCGTTCATGTTACAAACGCATCTCCGTATATCTCTTATTAGAAACGCGTTCAAACGCGGCCATTGGATGCGTTTAGACGCGGCACATTATATTTTGAAACATCTGACGCGTTCAAACGCAGACTAAACGCGTTTAGTCTGCGTTTCAGAGTTACATGGGTAGTAACTGCTCGGCGTATAACCCTCCTTTCAGTAGAGGAGATAAGAACAAATTATGTGCCGCAATCTCTGGGTGACTTATATTTCTACCCTAAATATGTTTATTAACGTTTATTAATTAAAAAAATAGTTTTATTTTGTTGAACATAGATATTATATTTTAGTGTATTTGATTATCGATTGGAAAACTAATTGTATATTGAGCAGGAAAAAGGTGTGTCATAATATAATATAAAGATATTTATATAGGTACTTGATATATCGGTTGTTCACCATTCAATATTCTTAAAACATCTTGAACAGCTTTTGTTCTCAAAGCTCGTTTTGATTGTTCAGTATACCAAGCAACATGAGGAGTAATAAGTATATTATCAAGTTTAATTAATTCTTTATCAATATTAGGTTCACCTTCAATAACATCAAGTGCAGCAAAAGATATTTGTCCAGATTTTAATGCTTGAATAAGTGCTTTTGTATCAATAAGTGAACCTCGACTAACATTAATTAAAATTGGAGAACGTTTCATTTGAGATATTGATTCAGATGAAATAATATGATAATTCATTGGTGACATTGGAATATGTAATGATATAATATCACATTCTTCAAAAATTTCTTTTAATGTATTTGTTGTTAAATTTTTTGGATTATGTGTTAATATTCTCTTAACAAATGGACGTATTTTATCTGCAAAACATGTTCCTATTCTTCCACAACCAATAATCCCAAGTGTCATTGTATTTAATTCTTGTAATTTTCCTCCTACTTTATTATTCCATTGATGTTTTTCAACAATTGAATTATGAAATGTTAATAAACGACGTTGAGCAGCAAAAAGAAGAGCAACTGTATGATCAGCTACAGTATTTGTACCATAATCAGGTATATAAGATACTTGAATACCTCGATTTTGACACATATTCATATCAATTTTATCATAACCAGCAGAACGTGCAGTTATTATTTTAATTGAAGAAGGAAATTGAGAAATGACTTGTGCAGTGAGAGGTAAATGAGCAATGATGATAGCTACAGTTCTTTGAGAAATATTTGCGAGAAGTTCTTCTATAGTAACAATATGTATTGGTTCATAAGGTGTCGATTGAAGAAGATCCTTTTCAACAGTTATTTCCTCATTAATACTTTCAATAATGATTTGTTCTTTTATTAATTCGGATGTCATCATCAATGATAAATATAAAATAATAAAAATTTATTGTATTTTATTACTTTATTTTCTATTCTTATGTTTTTATCTTTACATACAACGAGAATTCTGTTCTTTTTGTCTTTTTATTATCAGTGCGCTTTGTCAGATGACATAATAATCTATTTAAAAGAGAAATTTTGCATCGTAATAGAATAGATAAGAACAGATTCATCTCAGTTTAGAATAAACTTTAAACACAATTTTCACACAAAAATTTCATCCAATGTAAAATAGTGCAAAAGAAATTTTTCTAAAATGCTCTCAATTAGCACATGTCTCTTTCTTGTGATACTTTTTCGTTCTCTCAAGTGTATGTTTTTTTATGAGCGAGCAAGCATTATTTATCAAAAATAACGTTGCATGTTATCTGCCAAAGTATACAGAATATAGCAATAATGCAAAGAACGAGCTCATTCTTTTCGTAACACGACACATATTGTCCTCCGAATGTCTATAAACTTGTTGAAGTGAAAAATGACTTTCTCCTATAAAATTCTCCTGATTGAGCCAGAAACTCACTCACTTCTATTTTGCTTGGTTAATATTCTAATATTTATCTACACATTAATTTTTGTTGTCACGTGGCCGTATACATTATTTTACTTAATTGTCCATTTTGTTCTGTTTTCTGTTATTAATAAACGCTTGTCAGCTGGTCGTTTGTATAGACCAACAAAGAATTTAAATAGACAAACGGTCATTGTTACAGGTGCAGCGACAGGAATAGGACGTGTTACAGCACTTCAATTGGCTAAACTTCAAGCACGTGTTATTGTTGGAATTCGTGGTCAACAAAGAGCTGAACGTATTGCTGAAGAATTAAGCAAAGAATCACATGGAAATGTAATTGGTTATCATTTAGATTTAAGTGATTTATCAAGTATCAAAAAATTTGCTGAAAAGATTGAGCAAGTGAATATTTTAATTAATAATGCTGGTGTAGTAAGACGAAATGAAGAGATGACAAAAGATGATTTGGAAAGTACTTTTGGCATCAATCATAGTAAGTTATATTCGTAAAACTTTTAACAATTCTTATTTAATGTTATTTTTATTCAGTTGGCCATTTCTATCTAACTAAACTTCTTCTTCCTTTACTTATTCAATCGAATGGACGAATTGTCAATGTAAGCAGTATATCTCATGTTTTTGCTAGTGAAAATATTGACTTCTCAAAAAGTAAATCGTACAATTTTTATACTGCTTATGCAGAATCAAAATTAGCTAATATACTGCATGCTGTTGAATTACAAAGACGGTTTGGAGATAAGGGTATCAAAGCTTATTCACTTCATCCTGGTGGTATCGCGTCGACAGAAATAGGTCGCGATAGAACATCCATAGAATTAATTTTAACGATTCCAATTGCTATTTTCTCAAAAACAATTGAACAAGGTGCAATGACAACGCTTTTCTGTGCCTTGTCTGATGAAGCTCAACCTGGAAAGTATCATTCTAATTGTCAAGTGGCTCAACCTATTCCTGTTGCTTACAACTCGAAAGTGGCTCATGAACTCTGGGAGTTCAGTGAACAAATTATATATACAAAGACAAAATATCTTTAACTTCTTTTTGTGTACTCGATATCAATAGAATACTATTGTTCTTCTAATTAGCACTCATTATGCATACTTTTTCATTACAGAAGATGATAATGAGTTATTGATTGTTTGTCTTTGAATTGCAATTAGTAAGAAAATCGAAGAGAACTAATAATATGATTTAGCTGTTCACACTTTATCGAAACTTCTAATTCTCAACTAATTTTTTATGAAATTATAGTAAAAGAGTAAGGATATTCCATTTTATTTAAGAAAAAGAAAATAGTACGATAATTATTATTAAATTCAATGAATAGTATAAATCATTAAACTCTCTCATCTCTCGACAGTTTTATTGTGGAATGCGTATGTTCGATGGTTTACCAAAGTTCTGACAATAAATACGGCTTTCATTGCATCTATCTTCACTGCTTATTGTTTAGTGTAATATTTTAGTATACTCCTAATACATTACAAAAGTATCTCTTGATTCCAGACAGATGAATGAGATTTTTTATTAGAAATCATGAGTGTATTAAATGTAAGTAGAAATCTGCAGGGTGGGCCATAAGCAATACAATCGAATTAAAAATTGAATATCTCCCTTATGGCTCAAGCAAAGGAGTTGACTTTTTCACCAGTGATAAAGATGTTTAGGAAGATCTTTTGTTAAATATTACTATTGTGCTCAATGAGACACAATTTTTTTTAGAGCTCGAAGATAAAAAACAACGTACTTAACAGAGGATTTCTCTAGGCATGTCTTTATAAATACAAAGCTTGAAGATACCTCTATTATTGATAAACGAATTGACTTATTAGCTCGAGCTGTAGTGAAGATATTCAGGTTTTTTCTTATTAAAGTCAATAGTGATACTTAACAAAGGATCTTCCTAGACATGTCCTTTTGAATATAATTTTTGTACATGTCTTTATCATTGGTGAAAACATCAGCTTCTTTGCTTGAACCATAAGACAGATATTCAATTTTTAGTTCGGTTGCGTTACTTATGGGTCACCCTGTATTTGAGCTTCTATCGTACATTAAAAGAGATTTACAGTTAACAAAGTTTTGATTCTTTCTTATAGTCATGATATCGGCATAAACCCTTTAAGGGTTTATGGGACCGTTATCTGCGTGTAAGGGTTGATTATTCTACGGATTTTGTTTTCAGTGTAGGTAAAGTTTCACGAGTTCACACTACTACCAGATTTAGGATACATATCCAGAAGTATCTGGTAAAAATTTCAGCTCGATCAGACTTTACTCCTTTGTAGGACTATCAAAGTTCAGAACAACGGGATTTCGGACCTAAATCTGCTTTAAAAACCAGTAGCAAATTATTTTAAAAACTAATGCATTTATATGTTTCAATACAGCTCGACGAGCTGATTCCGAATATCATCTTAGTTTTTCTTCAAGGACTAATACAGATATCTAAAACCGAATTTCCGCCTAGAAACCTCGGGGTTTCGGGCACCTTCTAAAATACCTCAGGAAAGGTCTCATGAGTCGACGCTACTACAGCAATCATGATACATATGTATATATATCTGGTAAAAATACACGCTTGATCAGATGTGATCCGTTTGTTGGGTTTTTAATATACGGAATGGTAATTTTTTAGGTAAGTTTTCGGAATAGAAACTCTTTGTTTTGTACTCTATTTTAAATTGGGTTAAGATAAATTTTTTTACTATTTAAAGCTTATAGGTGAGTAAATATTCTGCGATATTGTTTGCTTGTGGAATACTGTGTTACGTTGTTGAGCGGCTTGACTTTCTTGATTAAGGCTGATTTTTGGGCTCAAGCCTTAGCAGGCTTTTTTCTTGGGCTCCATGAAACTATGAGAACCACTGTTTCAGGAAATGATAGATCACATATATAGGTATAGCCGACAAAAAGGTCTCAGTTAGAAATCTTCTTTGCGAAATTATTTTCCAATGGTTGTTGCCGATTTCTCCTATAGAAGCTGTGAGAAAGACTTTACTTTTATTTTTGCTCAACCAACAATAGAGAATTTTGTATTTTTGGTGCATTTATGTTTTTTTTCATCTCCTCTTTTAGTTGAAGTCTGTTGCACTTAATTATGAGAAATAATTACTGTCTTCTCTATTTTCTCAACAGAGATTGAATTTGTTTTAAAATTATTTTCTCTCTCTCTTTTAGCTGAATTCTGCTCTACTGAGTTCTGAAAAATAATTACTTCTTTTTCTCTTTTCTTAACATAGATTGAGATTGTTTTAAAATGATTACCTCACTCTTTTAGCTAAATTCTACTTCATGTAATTTTAAGAAATAATTACTTCTTTTTCTCTCTTCTTAACATAGATTGAGATGGTTTTAAAATTATTTTCTCTCTCTTTTTACATTCGTCGAGCTACATTACTCGATTTTTTTTTCTTAAGTAGATAGTCAATATATCTTAAAGTTTTCAAGTCTCTCATTTTCTCAAGTGAGGAAGGGTCACCAATTTCAAAATCGCTTTACAATCAAAAGATAGTCGACTATAGACAATCGAGTATGCTGAATCCGAACATCAGGATTTTTGCCACTGTTGGGATTCCAAAGATCTTGATTTTTTAAAACCAGTTTTCTGTAGAAAAAAAGTTTTTTTTGCTAAAATGAGTTTTGGATCTCTTCAAATTGTAGAACACATTGGCGTGTCTATAAAAACCTATTTTTTTCAATGTTTTAGCAATTATTGAAGTCAGTATAAGACTTGAAACCTCATATGTCTGAATAATTTTTAGTTATTTTCCGTTTTCACCTGTAAGTATTTTGTTAATCGGCTGTTTTCGCATATTTCAGCGTTTTGTCTTATTCATGCGAATATAAATTCGTTCTGATAAATACAATCATGTAAGGCAAGTCATCTGCTATAGCCAAACTTAAGGCATTTTTATATAGATTCTTATAGAAACTGCACATCGAAAAGAAAATAAGCAAATTTAAGGTTTTTTTTTATGGATTCAAGGTTTCTGTACCATTAAAAACTACAAAACAAAAGAATTCTGAAAATATAAATATAGTTTCAAGTTTATAGTTCCTTCTTTTTTCCCAAGACACTGTAATTTGTTATACTCTATAATTAATGCTGTATTTAAAAATAAACTTCATATCTAGAATATAGAGGAAGCAGTTCGCCATTCGTTCATAATTTTTTTTAAATCTTAAATATTCACTATTTGATAATTAACCATAGAAATGGTGTAAAATAAAAAAATATTAAAAACACAGCTTCATCGACTATGCAGTATTCTCTAATTTTTCTTTAAAAAATAACATTTAATATAACATAATCACCAGTAGTAGATTTTGATAAAATATGCATATAGAAGCTGATTAACAAAAAATTTAGAGATGAAAACACGAATAAAGCAAAAATTGCTCAAATATATAAAGTTTCAAGTCTTATAGTGACTTCAATAATTGCTAAAACATTGGAAAAAAGGTTTTTATAGATAGGAGTGGATGAGTCTCGGGGTAAACGGTGATGGTTAGGAAAAGCAGCTCTATCGGGAGGAGAGATTATTGGAGATTATTAATATAAATTCTAGTTTTTCCACGACTTCTCTTAGTTTTGCTCATTCAGTGTTCTTATTTCTTTTGCTGCTGATCTCTATGTCACGTTTTTCTCGCTTGAAATGCCAGTTGAAATAATTCTTGATCTGTGAAATTTTTAAAAAAGTTTTATTGGCATAAACATCACAAGATTTTTTCTGAAATAAACTCTTTGCTTAGTAAAGTTCATCCCAGCAAAAAAAATTTGGAAACTTCAGAAATTAAAAAGATCTTTCTTAGCAAGGATTTCGAACAAACAAATATAACTGATGTCAAAAATAAGCGAAGTAGAAAATAAAACGGAGAATTCATTGGAAGAAAGAGTATGGCAGGAGAGAATATGAGAACGACACAAGATGAATAACTTTTAGGTGCTACACACCGAGTCAATTAATGAAAGTCAGACAACGTGGAGACTGTATATGAGCAGGAGTGAAGTACGTGTGTTGAAGATAATGCGAGATAGTAAATAGCAATAAAGAAACAGTTTGCTTCAGCAAGTAGTGAGGTTCGGAGCGCGCCGAAATATATTATTGCATGTTAGTGTAAACCGCTTCTGGAGGACTCTGGTTTTCTCAAATTACTTCTAAAAACAAATGTAACATAGACGAAACTGATAGTTTTTGAAATGTAATCAGGCAAAAAATCCCAATTTGAAAAACCTAGAAGTCTCAGTTAGAATTTTTGCTTGAAATAGACCTCTCTGAAATGAACACCTACGCATAATGAATATTTTGAAAAGTTGATTAGGTGTTTACGTGACAGTTAACATTCTCGATAGAATCACACTTAGATCAAGTACTATCAGAGTTCTGCAACATATTTTTCTGTCCAAAACTGTCAATTTTAACAGAATCTCTTTCGTTTTAAGTACCTCTGCTAAAAATCTAAGGTTTCTAGTGCTCTAGAAATGACTTCAGACAATATTAGAGCTAGTGTAGGCAATTTCAAATACTATAAAGACTACGCTAAAACTGTTTTTCTTGTACCGAATATATCAAATAATAAAAAAATAGCAGAGTTAGAAATTGGTGAAGAGGTTTGTCATTACTGGCTGGCATGCTTCGTATCTAGACTTGGAGTCCGGATTCAGATATGCAAAAAGATTGGTACAGTTTTATTTTCGTCGAGGGCTTTGGTGGAATATGATCAAAATCTTTACGACTTTAGCCCTTAAATCAGTGAAAAACTGCAGCTTGAGTAAAGTTCGAACTTTTCTTGTTGTTTGACTCAATTTTTACTCAATTACATTAGAAGTGAAAGTGGGAAGTCATAGTCGTAAGATTTCGAAAATCTTCGAAAAAAACGGAATTTCCGTGAATTCTACTTTTTTGAGAAGTTGGACAGCTCTCACTATTCAGATTTATTTGGCCAAGATAAGGCTTTATCAACCATATTGTTAGACTTTTGCACTGCACGACCATCATGCTTGATTACATCATCTTTCAGATTAAAAAACTAGCGAGTACGCAATGTCTTGGTTAGGTATCGATGGTCGTATCACCGCCTTATGGCGATGGTCTAAAAAGAAAATGGTCGAATTGAATCATTTTGAAAGTGTCGAATCCCGCACAGATAGATTCGAATTGCGAACGGAGATTCTTGCCACACGTCTCTATCTAGCTCTTCTCACTGTCGTCGTAATTATTATTGCTCTCTACACTTCATTCGACGTACAAACACGTACTGTGACAGTGCCTTATCCATCACAGACCGCCTACGAATATTTGGAAGCTCACTACTCGTCGACTCTCAAATGTTCCTGTCAGCAAATCAGCATACCGTTTAGAAAATTCATGTCGATCTCAGTCACTTATCATCCTGTGTGCTCAAGCCCGTTCGTATCCGATACATGGATCGACATGTTGTTCTCGCCCGATCAAGGATATTACTATCCTGTTGACTTTCGTGCGTCAGCAAGCGGTCAGTTTCAAGTGCTTCAGTCGTTATGTGAGCTAGCCAATGCGTCTATTAGTGACGAACTTGACACATTGCTTGATGGCACCACTCTGCTCAGTGGCCAGTTGATCGATGCACAAAGCCTCGAGGTGCAAGGCAATGTATCCAGTTTGTTTTTTCGCACTTCAACTGAGAACAAATTTCTCCGAACATTAAGATTGATCCGTGGCACCACCGCAGCCAACAATTTGCAGTCGGCCTTTCAAATACCGGCTACGCTCATTTTCGAAAGACTACCATATGATGAAGTGGGTATTGCTGTCATTGCTAACAGTGTAAAGAATCCAAATGGGTCGGCGCTGTGTGCGTGTCACTCGCAAGCGACATGCTCAATCAATAGGACAGGCTTCTTCGATGTTGTTGGAGCCGACATGTACGCTAGCTTGTGGATACCTGAGACAAATGTGCTCGCCTTCGTACCCGGCTTTGTAGTCGGTTGCTTTGCTCTCGAAGCTCTTTTACAAGCAAGACTCGTGTGCCTCTTCAACCAAACGTGTGTCAACCTTATTCAATCGTTTTTCGTTTCGATGAACACGAATGTTATTCCACTCGATTCTACGAAAACACGATTCGACCCGGAATCGACAACAGTTGAGATGCTTGTCAACGAACTATATGTTGAGCAATGGTTAACACGCATCTCATTTTCACAATATTTTACACAATGTGCTCCCATCTCATGTTTATACTCGTACTCGGAACGAAACGATGTGCTCTATGTGGTTACAACGTTGTTGGGTCTATATGGTGGTCTCACAGTAGTTTTGCGTTTCATTGTCCCACGCTTGGTTAAATGGGTGCGAGATCGACGACGGATTCGTATTACAACAGCAGAAACAATATTGACCAACAATGAACGGCGTGAGTATTCATCTATAGTATTTCACGATAATTCTCAACATATCGGGAATTGAATGTTAAACATACAATATGAAGGAAATATGAGTGTGCTTATATTACAAATATGAATCGACAGCACCTAAAAACATTATGGATAAGCTAGGAAAATAAATTTCGAAACTTTTCACTTTGAAATTAAGGGCGTATAGAAGATTGTTATATCAGTTTTTTTTTATATCTCTGGGATGTTTATAAAAATATTATGTATCATACAAAGCTCGATAGGGTTAGAGTCCTACAAGCGTACAAATTTTCTATATTTTACTCTTGATCTACTCATAAAACTGATAGAAGTTAACTCTGAAATGTTTACTCATTCGTTCTGTTTTTAGCAGCAGTATCTACATTACTTCAGTATATTCGAGCAAGTCCAATATGGATTCGAGCAAAGGTATCACAGGTGAATCTTTTTAAAAGTATTGAATCACGTACGGATGTTTTCGAACAACGCAGTGAGATTCTTGCTACACGCTTATATGTCTTTCTTCTTGTCGTTTTCGTTGTCATTCTTGTTCTCTACACTGCATTCGCTGTACAAATTCGTTCAGTGTCAGTGCCCTATCCATCGCAAGACACATACGAACAACTTCAAGCTCAATATTCAACAACACTCAAATGCCCCTGTGAGCATATTAGTATCAAATATGGCTTATTTATTTCGATTTCACCTACTTATCATCCGGTGTGTTCCAGTATTTTTCTATCTGATTCATGGATCAACTCAATCACTGCTGCTGACCAAAGTAGTTCGAACGACATTCATCACTATCAAGATGATTTTATTCTGGGCGGTCAAGGTTTCTCTACTACACTCGCCTCTTTCTGCGAAGTTGCTCAAGCCACAGCCATAGATGCTGTTCGCATTTTCAATGAAACATCGATTATCTCATCGTTGGTTCTTCCACCACAGGGTGAATTCGCTGCCCGAGTTCAATTAGCCATAGATCAATTTATATTGAGCACACCGAAAAGTTTTCAACGAACGCTGGAGCTCATTCGCTACCATACTCAAGGCAATCAGCTATTGACAACAACGTCCACGAATGGTGGCCCATTGATCTTGCGTCGACAATATAGCAATCGCACGGTCGTATACCTCGTCTATTCAGCTGCCAATAACTTATTCAAAACCTCGAATGGAAGCTCGTGTTCATGTGCTCTTACTGATCAGTGTCAAACGAATCTCGGGTTCTACTTATTTAATAAAACGATTAGTTCATATCCGTTGGGTTATCTTTTTGCTCTTCCGTCGATGTTTATCGGATGTCTAGCAACTGAGGCCGTCCTTCAGTCATCACTTGAATGCTACTTCAATCAGACCTGTGTGAATGCCATTCAAGACCAAATTCGTTCGCTTACCAATGTGTCTGCACTCAACTTCAACGGAACCAAATTCTCATCTACAACGCCCATTGAAACATTGGTCGACATGTTCATGATCGACAGATGGACCTCATCAACTTCATTCTCACAATATTATGCTCAATGTGCCCCTGTGTTGTGTGTCTATACTTATTCATCACGATACGACTGGCTTTATGTAATCACGACACTTGTCTCTTTGTTCGGTGGTCTGAGTACTGCTTTGCAACTCTTTGTACCGGTTGCAGTTAAATGGATACGAAACAGAAAACATCATCGAAATCAGCAGACACCGCCAGGTAAATCTTTTTTATCGCCGACTCTGAACGTTTTGCTGTGGCCTCGATAAAAAAATATCTGAGTAGTTTATATGATTTCTCAGTGACTCATGAGCATTTAATGGAAATATTGAAGCTTTTTGTCTTACATAATATATATTAAAGACGAGATGTAAAAGACGAAATATACCATCTTATCAACGTACCTCGATGTGCAAATTGAAAACAAAAATATAGTAACACATTTTTGTTTTGGCTCTAATCAGACTGGCATCATAGTCCTAAATTTATAGACTCACCTTGATCACAAATTGATCGACCTGATCTGTAAGTGCCGATGAATGTTTCTGAAAAGTTATGCTGAGAAGGCACGAGGCAATCGTTTCTAACAATCAAAATGAAACTCAATGCTTTTTAAAGACTAGCAGCGTTTTAACGTATTTCCTAGATGAAATGCACATAAAAAGATTTTGAAATGCCAAGACTGGTGTTTTCTTGTCTGTCTGCATTAATATAAATACAATGAAAAGGGAGATGATATCTAGTTTTATTGATTTTCTAACTCAATATTATTATTTACTATAGGTACACCTTTGCATCAACGTATTCGTGTTGCACGTCACTTGCTCTATACACACTTGACGACGCTCAATTTATTCAAGGATGTCCGTACTGCCTATGATGAACATCGACAACGCACACAAATATTGTCCACCCGTATCTTCATCATTACGTTGCTCATTATCATCTGCATTCTCGCTACCTACAATGGCCTAAGTATTCAAATGCAAAGTGCTACCGTGGAAGAACCATCATTGAGCGTCTATGAGCAGCTTCAAGCAAAATATGGGTCAACTATCGAGTGTCCGTGCCAGAATATTAGCGTACCGGTAAGTTCTACAAATATTTTATTTTTTCTGTTTTCTACTGAGTGTATATAGAAAGGTGAATACATATCAATTGTACCACATATTCATTCAATATGCTCCAGTTTCTTTGTGTCGTCTGCATGGCAATCAGCTTTATATAGCATTACGGGAGCTGTGTATAAAACCTATCGAGACTATCGTGCTTCAGCTCTATCTCACTTCGAACTTCTTGCCATGCTCTGTCACTTAGCCAACGATACGATGCAAGATGCACTTGAACTGTTCGCAGTAGATACCATTGTGAATACTCGACTACAGTCACGCGTGACCATAAATGAACAAGTGAAATCGCTTATTGATCAATTTCAATTGTTGACACCGAAAACATTTATTCGTACACTTGATTTTGTTCGTCGTATGACACAAGGCAATGCAATTATAACCGGTCCCTTAACAAACTGGATTTTTGTCACACTGCATACTAACTATAACTACGCGTCGCTGTACACAAAACCTCGAACATTTGATAATCAAAGTTGCTCTTGTGGTAAGAAAGCGACATGTGTGGAACAAGCCATTGTCTTTGATCAAGATTATGATGATGATGATCCAGCAACTCGTGGTGAGCCGGTACCGGGCATGCTGATCGGCTGCTATCCGATTGAATCATTACTACAATCGACATTAGTTTGTCTCTATAATGAGACGTGTGTCAAACTGTTAATGAATGTTAGTGCTAAATATAGTGTTCCCTATCTTGATTCAGATCTGTCAATGTCCAATCAAACCATACAAATGTTGGTCAATGCACTTTTCGTGAAGACGTGGACAACAAATGTCAAATACGATGCTTACTTTGCTCAATGTAAACCTGTTTCATGTACGTATATATTCAATGAACGACAATCTCTACTCTATGTGCTGTTACGAATAATCGGCCTATATGGCGGTTTAACAATTGTACTCAAACTACTCGTACCCATACCGATCAAACTAATACAAGAGTTGATTTTGTATCGACAAGGTGTCATACAGCCTATTCAATAAATAATCAGTAGCGTGTTGATGTTGTATGTAAGCGGATGTATCATGCTTGATATCTTATTTCGAATAAAACATTGTCGTATTATTGTAGATGCTATTGCTCTCATTGCATAGAGTTGATTGAAAAATGATTCAGCCTCCTGTACTATGTACTTTTGTTTTTCCTGCCATTTAAAAACGAAATAGTTTATAGATCGTCATATTATTCATTTGCAGATGAAGTTACTTTTGGATTCAGTTTGAGTTCCATGAAGTTTCTAAGGGTTGTTAGAAAGATGACGAAGAATTATCGAATGAGAAAAGTGCTTTATCAACGAAAGAAAGTCATGTTTGTATAGAAAAATCGTACTATGTTAGGAAGTGGTTTGTGTCCCTGGTCCAGTATCTCTCTCTTTCTCTCTTTTACTAGTTATTTCTTTCATTCTCTTTCATGTTACCGATAATGGCTAACATGATCTGAATATTTTTACTTTTTTTTTTCTCTTGAGTATCGACGAGTGTGGGAGTAATGTATATAGATAATGATACACGTAAGGAACATCGAAATACATTGAAGCTAGTCGTAATGGCTAACACACTACATAGATGTTGTTAGAAAGTAAACAGATTGTTATTGAAATAATACAAATAATGATATCAAACTATTTTCTTCAATAGTAGATGTTGTTCCTAGTGTTACCACGTTCTGTGGCTAAGATATGACCAATATACTGGAAGTTTCAAATTATACCACAAGATGACTCATCGTTATTTATCTCGATATCCGAAGAATCAAAAGGTCGGGCCACTCCGAATATGTCCCTATAATCGATAGTCGCACATGACAAAGCCGAATTAATTGGCGTGAAGGCATTTGTGATGAGCGTGTATTCTTATTCTCCGAATTCAAGATAATATTTGATCAGAATTTCACAGAAAAGTTGTACTGGGCATATAAATTCAAGGGGACTCCCGTTCAGCCATTATATCGTAAAGCAGACAGTTAGGGTGACTTACATTTTTTATGACGAAAATTTCTCCAAATTCGAAGCTAACAAAGAGCGTTTTCTTTAAAATATTTTTTAATTTAAACTACTTCTTGATAGTGAGGATGAGTCAATGGGAAAACAGATCAGTCTATCTTTTGACGTAAAGACAAACTAATCTGCTACTCTCAATTCTTGCTTTTTAGCAATCGATTTTATATCAAATATCAATTTATAATTTTTAATAAAGTGCTTCGAAAAAAATGAACATAAATGCAGAGTTTTTGATTTCGCCGATGCGTTTCGTGTTATTTATTTTAAAATTAAACACTCATCAGGGCACTGTGCACAAAAATGAACAAAAGAATTAAAGAAGAAGTCAAAATGAATAAGAGAGCGTAAAAAAGGGGACAAATGGGATTACCCATATAAAAAAAATAAAAAACCATATTAAAATCGATTTTTCTAATTGCGTCTTCTCAATGTTGAATAATTTATATAAGGGTTTCAACTTTATCGTATATGTCAGGCTTAAGATCATTGATAAGTTCACAATTTATGAATATAAGAAAATCAGATGTATAGATTCGAATCCATATAAAAGCAGTTTTTACCTAAAAATGTTATTACACGTGATTAAAATCTCATATTTCATGTTGTTGTTTTTTTACATCGAATACCCTGTTCCGTGCAGCAGGGCAGGGCAGGGCGAATACACATTAATGTTGTTTCGTGACTAAGATCTAAACAAAATATATATTACTGTAACATGTGAATCAGAAATCTTAATCTTTATATTCAAGTTTCATAACAGAAACGAAATAATAGTTCTTAAAAGAAGAATTGCGAATATGACAGAATAACGTTTCGATGTAAGTTTGACTAATGATCTTTTTAACTATTTATAAAATTTAATGAAGAAAAAAGAAAGGAACCATGATCAGTAATAAATAAGAAAAAATCACAACGAAGAGAGAAACTACCAATAAACTTTACGGATAATAATAAAAGATCGAAAAATCTGATTGTTAATCTATAATTCAAACTAATGATAACAAATCAGATTATTTGATTTCATTTCGACCTTTTATTATTACCGAAACTTTATATTTTTTTGCAATTGTTTCATTGAAAGTTACATTTACAATAGAAATACAAGAATTATAAATAATGTTCACTAACGACATTTCTGTTATTTCTATCAGAGTATTTTCTTTAAAACACGAGCTGACATATAGAATTTCTAGGACCATAGAGTCTCCTTTTACCCTGTCCTGTGGACATCTCTGCTCCAAACAGTATTGAAGTCATCGCAAACTTTCGATCTTTTTCATACAAATGTGGAACAAGGGGTAAAAAATAATGATGTGCAAAGACAGGAACTTTGCTGCTTTATCTCGTCCTCACTGCGTCAAACATATGAGAAAAAGAGAGAGAAACAAACTTTAGTAACTATTTAAATCGACGTAAAAATAGAATTCTTTATGTTATGATGCAAAAAAAAAGCAAGAATTTAATTAATTAGTATACAAATGAAAATGTTTATGATCTTAATAATGTTTGACGTAAACGTTGTGAAATTCTCTTTCGATATTGTAAAATTGTTTTTTGACATTCTTTTCTATAAAATTCCGATGGTAAAACAAATATAATAAAAGTAATGATTGGAGGAATAAACGAAATAAAATATCCCACAAGAAATAACCATGAATCTTTTGTTGAATTCATACATTTATATAAATAAGAAAGAATTAAACGTGGTAATTCAAGAATAAATAAAACAAACGATGCAATTAATAAATGTTGATGTTCTCGAATTTGTTCACGTAATATATCTTTATATCGTCGATTTTTATGAAGACGAAATTTTTGATGAGATTTTTTTGTTACTAATATAATTGATGAAATAAAATTAATTAAAAATGGAAGAAGAAAATGAAATGTATTTAGAATTCTATTATATATCTGAAAATTTGAAGAATAAGTTATAATACACCAAATTCTTATTGTATTATCATTTGAATTTTCTTCTTTAAATAAACATCGACAAATTGGATCATGAATTGATGTTAAAATAATTAAAATTTTTTTAGCTAATTTTTTACTTTTATTTTTATTAAATTGTGTACCTTGAATTATTGTTATTACTCTTTCTAATGCAACACATGCATCTAACCATTGATCCATATTCAAACATATTCGAAGAAGAAAATCTAATGAATAACATTGATTTTTTAAAAATAATTCATTTGATATTATTAAGATTTGTGTTGAAAGATAAATAAAATATTTTAATCCAAATAATAACATTGTTAATAATGTTGTTATTGATGAACCAAATAAATATATTTCACAACCAACTTCACGTACATTTTTATTTTTAAATGTTATTAATGAAAATATTCCATTAATTATACCTAATATAATAAATATAATTGTTAATGATAAACTTATTTTAACAATTAATGTTTGATTTATAATATTAGCATTTGGAATAATATGATAAACTAATATAGCATCAAGTGATAAACCAAATTGACATCGACTTCCATAATAACATGAATGACAAACACATAGAAAACGTTTTGGACAATCTAATGTATCTTGAAAACATTGACCAGCATTTTCACAATTACTTTGTCCAAAACAATCAAATTTCATTTTATGATCAAAATTAAAACAATTTGCTAATCGTTTATTGTTATGATCGTAACATAAACATAAATGTATATCATCATGAAAACATGAGATATTTTCAGAAGAATTTTTACATATTAAATGATAAAATTTTATACGACGAATAATATGGAATTCCGAATATGTCTTATTCATTAATATATTTATTGATGGACAATAATATGAACGATGAATATTTTTAACTATTTTTATTGATGATTTATAAATTGGTTGAATATAAGTTAAATAATATTTTTTATCTAATGTTTCAATAAAAATCATATGAAATGGTTATGACCAATATATTCTAATAGTATTATTTGATTGAGATATTGATTGTAATGTTGTTGATCTTTGTGGTGAATATTCATCATATGGAATAATTCTTATAAAATGAATAAATATTGAATTAGATAAATCCATATCTTTATCAAATATAAAATCAATTTGATTATCAATTATTTCACATTGATTACCATTAAAACCTTTTTGACAAATACATATATATTTATTCTTATTTGATAACATTAAATCATCATTTGGTATACATGTATTATTATTTTGACATATTTTATTTTGAATATACCATTGAGAACCAAATTTATTTATTGGACATATACATATTGATTGATTATTATTTAATAAACCTTGACATAAAGAATTAAATGAACATGTACAATTATATTTAATATGACAATATTTTCCATACCATCCATTATAACATTGACAAAATGTTTGTTTTTCATTTATATATTCAATACATTTACCATTTAAACAATTAATATTATAATTATAATTATCTGATGGAATATCTATTATAAATGATAAACGATAAACTGATAAAAATAAATATTTAATTGGATAGAAAAAACTTCCACGATAATTTTTCAAAGAAGATTTTTCATATATATCAATATGTATTGAATATGTTTTATTCATATATTTTGGTCTATTTGCATAATGTAAATAAAAATAATATTTTATTTTACAATCTCGTATTGATAAATACGTAAATTGTTCATATGAATGAATAATTCTTTTATCACTATTATCAATAAGTAAAACTAATATTGCAAATTGTATATACATTGAATGAGTTGATGCACGAAATCTAATTGATAAAGTTAAACGTTGATTTTGATATTGACATTGATTAGCATAATAACTTGATGGACAAAGACATGTACTTGTAAAATTATTTGATGATTTATTTAACCAAACACGTAAATCAAGACCACGATAACAACGAGGTTTATCAAGTAATTCAATTGGTCCATTATTAAAGAGATTTATTATATTATTTACTTCATTTTTTTCATATGATTGACTGTATCTATTTATTCGAAAATATTTTTTCTTTGCTTTAATTCGTTTATATTTTGATATATCACACAAGGACTTTTCAAAATTTGATCTAAATGATGTATATTCAACATTACAAATACTATGATAAATTGGAATTGATCGATTTTTTTGACAAAATTCTTCATCATCTTTAAATGGACAGTATGCAAAACCAGTACATAAACTAATCGGATCAATACATCTTTTAGGATTGCTATTCATACAATAAAATGTCTGGTTTGGAAATAGATTTTTTATCATACATAATTTTGGTTCATCAGTACCACCAAGACAATCAACATGTCCATCATTGATTTTATTAACAAGTAAACATGTTAATTTATATGTATCTAATGTAACACATATTCGATAATCTGATGAACAATTAAATAATAATGATGATGATGAATCACAATTTATTTCATCTTCACCATTTAAACAATTCCAAACATTATCACAACGAGTATAGATATTATTACATTCCCATTTTTCACATTCAGTTTCATCTGTATGATTTTGTTTATCAATTGTTATTGGATATAATTCAGTACGAATATCACATATTGTTTGAAATGATATTGTTCTTTGAGTAAAATTGTCAAATAGATGTTCATCTTCACAAAAAATATTTTCATTGTGTCCACAATCACATTGTCCATTGAATATTGCTGATTGAAGAATATATTTATTGGTGAAATGACATTTATAATAATTGGATTTTAATTGAGAATTTTCATCATCAAATGTATTTTCATCATCATTATAGGGACAATCTGTTATATAATTCATTAAACGATAATATGATATACATTTCGATGAATTTATACATTGATATACAATGGAACTATTACATTGATTTCGAGGAAAATTAATTATTGGATTGTGTTTTCTTAATATCAAGAAAATATCATTCATGAAACCCCGATATCGAGATATCCCAGAACTAGTGAGAATATCGACAGAATTGAATCGAGGAGCCTTGTAACATATTGTATCATTCAGTGATATATCTGAAACTAGTTCAAGTGATTCAGGATAAAATGATTTATTCGAACATAAATAAGGAAAAATGAAATTGAAAACATATGGTCGATCATTTTTCTTGTAAGCTGTATAAACATGACCAAAAAAAGTCGGAATATTTGGAACGTATAACATATCTGGACATTTTTCTTTTATAATAGGCATGCATTCCTCTTCGATAATGAGATTATTTGCCTGAGGAGAATTTGTTAGTGAAAAAGCAAAATAACATTTAAAAGCTGACCAACATTCATCTGATACCAAAATATCTTTGATTGAAAACATCGATTCTATTAGAACAAAATCACGTTGACTCACACAAGAACTTGTGAAGAATGTATTTTGACATCGAATATCTTCACATGCAATTATTGGTTCGACGAAATTACATTTTGCAGTCAAATAGTTCCTGTTCATATGTTCATCGTTTGTGCCAAGACAATCAGGATGTTTTGGATCATCGTGAACAAATTCATATGGTATACATTGACCAAGAGAACATTGATACTCATTCTGTTTACATTCATTTAATTCAAATTGCCAACAATGTTCTTCATCATATTCTCCATTAAGACAATCAACTTTTCCATCACAAATCTCCGTCCAATCTAAACATGCTGAAGCATAACCACGATTACATTTTAAATGAGTATAACAAGTCAAATTAGTAGTTGGTTCATATGGATAACTTTGATAGTAATTATGAATTATTTCATATAATGAGGAATAATTTTCATGATAATAATATAATTCATATTGACACATTGATCCAAATCTTGGTAATGTACAATTATACATGTTTTGTTTTGCTAAAGATGATTCATTTGATTCTAAATAAATTTCATATTGTTCAATTATATCAATTGGCACTGACCACGATTATAATTCTTCACTTGAAATATTCTTTTTTGCAAGATCATCAAAATAAAATTTTTCGAAAGAATTACCTTCATTTTCAATATGGAATTTTGATGGTGATTCACTTATACAATAAGATGAAATTTCTTGAAGGAGACTTGCATATTTCATATTTGCAATAAGTTGTAAACAAGTATATCGTACACCCATCTCATCATATTCACCTTCACTTCCTTCATTAGTAAAATAAAGATTCAGTTGTGGTATAACCACAATCCAACGTATACAAATGAAATAGAATAAATATTTCATATGAAACATATTCTTTTGTATCGAATACAATAAAATACTGCGTATTTATATAGTTCTACAGAATTTTTTTTGACGTCAATTTCATAAAAACATTTTTATTTAAGGAAATTCATGAACAAACTCATTTGTTCCGTTTTAAGAAAAATAAAAATCTCATTTCTGACGTAAAACTGAATATTATTGATCATATGTGTTGTTTTATTCAATATTAATCGACGCAGTTATTTTATAATAACTGATTGATGAAATGTTCACTTAAATTGTTCTTAGCCCATGTCACCACTTTTGACAACTGCGACGCATTCATCGTAGTTCGTACTAGCACATGGTGATATGAAAGGAGGTGTTGCTAGCACTCTGGTTCATTTTAACTTTTTATAGTGAGAAAGATACTTCATTTATTTTTCTAGAGAATAAATGTCAGTGCCAGGGTGTATTAAATGATCAATACAAGTATCTAATTATTAGACGGATGATTATTAATTGATTAATTTGTTATTTATTTATTTAGAAAATGCTGAGATTAACAGGGCGTTATCTCTTACAAGTACAATCTTTTTTATCGCAGTTGAACATATGAGAAGAAATTTTGTTTTTTTTTGCTTATCTAATCGAAGAAGACTGGTGCCCAGAATAGGCCTAACAGAACAAAAAATTAGCTATTCTCCCATAGAAGAAAAAAAAAAGAGGGGGGAGTTTAGTGAGAGATGAAGATCCAAGATAAGAAGAAGTACAATAAAAAAAAAGTAGAAAAAGAAATAACGAGAGTATGAGGATAGGTAAGAATAGAAGTACGAATGACAACAGCAAAGAAAAAGAAGAACACCGTATCGTGTACAAAAAAAAGCAATTTAGAATGTTTTAGGATAAGCTTTTAATAACTCAATATCATTATATTGGACCTGGGCTATTGTATCTGTATAGGGATTACTATCATGCCAGTTTAAACACCGTTGCAAGACAGATTCATGAGCAACAAATCTTCTCGAACGATGAAGATCAGATACTCTGTGATCGTTACTAACGAGGGAAGGTGTCCAAGTGTTATTCTCCGTTTTGAATCGGGTATTTGTCATTTTGTAGAGCTCAGTGAGTACAATAAAGACGTATAAAAGATTTCTCCCCATGGTGCACTTTTCAAGAGTAATAGGTTCCATACCTTCTGAAAAATTATCATAAGACTCTTAACTGAAGGCTTGAATTTTAATATTGTTAGGACGAAACATAATGTTGTTTGAGCCATTTTAGGGTTATCAAGGATGCTCTTTCATATGGTCCGCACAACACTTTGTTTTGACATTGTAATAGTAAGGTGAATTTTTTGCTATTTGCTAGAAAACATTATGTTCTATGAGCTATAGAAAAAACTAACTCTATTAATGTAAATACGAAACAAATTGTTAATCACGTAGGATATCCTAGATCAGGATTCGAGTATTTTCCAAAAATATTCGCCCATAGGTTAGACCAAGTTAGACCAACATTAGACCAAGATAGAACTCGACGAGCTCTATCGAATGCACTATTTACTTTCTCAAAATGAACCTTCCTTCAGGTAAAAAAACGTAAATTACTAGTAAAAAATAGGTGAAAAGTCAAAAAAATGTAGTAAAACCTGCAGGGATTCGCTCATAAATTAGACCAAACGCTGAAACTTTAGGAATCGATAGAGTTCGACGAGCTCTATTGAATAGATACCTTGGTTGTTATATTCGAATAATTTATAGTGCAGTAAATGGATAATTAGTAGTTTTTTACTAGTAAAATTTACTAAAACCCATAGGGATTCGCTCATAGGTTAGACCAAACGCTGGAACTTTGGAAATCGGTAGAGTTCGACGAGCTCTATCGAATGGATACCTTGGTTGCTATATTCGAACAAGTTATAGTGCAGTAAATGGATAATTAGTAGTTTTTCACTAGTAAAATTTACTAAAAGCTATAGGAATTCGCCCATAGGTTAGACCAAGTTAGACCAACATTAGACCAAGATAGAACTCGACGAGCTCTATCGAATGCACTATTTACTTTCTCAA
>JAJEKB010020429.1:0-21659 GCA_022393335.1 Macrotrachela quadricornifera | reverse complement strand
AAAAGAAATAAATGATTATCTAATACAACATTCTAGCTTTTGTTTTTTTCTTTTCTGTACAAATAACAACAAAAATAAAAAAAAACAAAACAAAATTGAATTATTTTTTCTTTTGTGCTGTTTTAGCTGCTGTACGTCGTGTTGTTAATGGAGCTATTTGTACATCATCTAATGTTAATGTTGGTTGATCAAAATGATAGATATCATCAGCAAATAATTCTTCTTCTAATGGTTTTTCATTATCTTTTGGATAATAAGTTGGAAATGGTGGATGATCATTTTCTGTAAATTTTTGTTTTCGTTCATATAATGTTGAATCTTGTATACGCATATAACCATGATTAGGTCCAGGTACAGATGGACCCATTAAATAAAGAACATTATATTTTGTATTTATACGCCAAATTTTTAAACCTTTCATCATAACTAATTTATTACCCATGAGACCAGGCATTCGTGTACCAGGTAAAATTCTATGTTTACGACCAGAACCAACTGTACCACGTTTACGATGAAATTTTGTTGAACCATATTTATCACTTGGACCACCACGAAAACCATATCGACGCATAACACCCTAAAAAATAAATATTTATTTTATTGTTTTTTTTTTATTATTATTATTTGAAATATAATTTACTTGAAAACCATAATCAATTGTACGTGCTTGTACATCAACATAATCACCACAACGAAAATGTGTAGCATAAAGAGGTGTACCAGGTTTAATTACACTATTTGGTGTAATAAAAAATCGAGTAAGTTTACGTTTTGGTGGTATACCTGCTTGTTCAAATAAACCATTATAAGCTCGAGTAAATTTTCTTGGATCAGAAGATAATGCACCAACAACAAGCATACCAACTTTTCCTTGTAAATCTCGACGTAATGGACGAGTAGTAAATAATGTTCGAAAATTAATCATTTCAGGTGGTGTATAATTAATTACATGATTATCAACGATCTAAAATTTTTTTGTTTTCAATAGATTAATTATTTTTTTTAATTTTTTTTTGATACAATCTTACTTGTACTAATGTAACATAAAATTTTGTACCTTTTTTATCCCATTGTGGTAATGTTCCTAATTTAAGTCCTAAAACACCAGTACGAATTGTTTCAGGATTTGTTGTAAATTCACCATGTTTCCAAGGAGCATCTTTTAAAGGACTTTCTTTATTAGCATATGTTTCATTAATAATTTCTTGCATAAATGAAAGATTTTCTGGTGTTAGTTTTTCATCCCATCTAAAATAACAAAAACAAAAACAAAACGATCAAATAATAGTTAGAAAATAAATATTTGAAAATAAACAGACCAACCCGCCTCCACGTCGTTGTACCCATTTATCATTATAAAATTTATGCCAATGAAGTTTTTTATATCGTAATCTCATTTGTTGATCAGTTAATTTATGATGTCGGATCCATGCACATGGTACAAAATTAACACCAACAACTGGAAGAGTTCCTAATGATGAATTAATAAGAGGGCGTGTAAGGAGACGAGTACATATTGTTTGTAATGCACGATTCATTTTTTTATTAAATGAAAATATTCTAGGAAATTATATATAACATTCTATATAAACGATAAAAGAAATGATTTGGTAAACCAAACAAATCATTAGATTTGATAGTAGCGACGATGAGAAAAAGTTTTCGACCACCACTATGCGTTTCTATCATTAGTATAGAGGACACTAACTGTTTTTTAAATATTATTAAATTATTTTAGTATTAAGTTAGAATTTTATTTTATAATAAACATTTTATCGAATTGAATATATCAGCTTGTTTTTTAGTTCATTTGTTTTTTTTCATCAATCACATTTGTGATTGGTTGTGGATGACTAATAAATAGTTCCATTATCTACCGTTATGTTAATATATTTATTTTAATCTACTCATGAAAATATCTACTAAATTTGAAAACTTTGTTTATGGGAATTTTAATAATTTATAAAATAAAAAAAAGAACTTTTTACACGTGAATAAAAGCTTTTGAATTATTAATCCCAAGCTAAATGAATAAATTATTCAATATTAGCTATATCTGTAGATTATGTGAGGCATATATGGTCAAATGTTATTGACTACATATCTATAAAAACATAGGCAGCAGAGTCATTTAACCTGGGAAGGATGAACGTAGTCTGTATTAAGCCGAGTGGATGAGCCATCGTCATCACAATCTTTATTTTTCATTTACTTAAGCAAACAAGAAACGAAAATATGGATATTTTCATAAGTAAAAAGTGTACCTTTCAACGCATTAAAATATGCTTTTTTATGTGTACAAAAATCGATTTTCACTACTTATCCAGTTAAATTAGGAAGTTTGGTAAGATCGCTTCAAGTCTGATTGCTATATATCAAATCAAAAATTTACTTCGAATAGCTTTTAGCTCTATTAGAATTGAAACAATCATATTGTTTGTCGAAAGCGATCGAAGATCGATGATCATCCTAATTATTTTATCCATTAAATTTAGAAAGACAATGTCAACAATAGTTTTAAAAGGTTTCTAAAAAATATGAAAAATTCTAAAAGTTAATCACAATTTCTTTTTCGCTCTCCCATCCTGTGTATAAATGGTGCACTGCGGCTTATGCATGAAAAATAATTAGCAGGTCTTCTATGAGAGAAAAAATATTTAATTATGAGTGTACATGATAATAATGTAATTTTTATTATATTCATGGCAAATTATTATATGTAGAACATGCGTAGACACAATTTTTCAGAGGAATAACACCAAACTGAAATACGCCAACAATTGTATTTGTCAGTACTAAATAATAAAAATGATAATATCTTATCAATACTGAATTCATGAAAATTTAAAAATTTAGTGCTATATCAGTCTAGAAAAATTTCTTTCATGGAGTGGTTCGAAGTAGATCTGACTTTAAGCATTCGTCAAAAGTCTTGTTACCAGATGAAAACTGTCTAAACCATCACCATTTGGACTGATACTTTTACTGTAAATAAAATTCAGTGAATCCTGAGCGCAATGATGAACAAAGCCGTGTTAAGTCTTGGTGCAAAAGAATTACAAAGTGAATATGCGCTTTTCATTGAAATAAGATTAACCCAGCACAGGAGATAAAAGTTGTAGCATATAAAAATTTATTGAAAACTTTTTGTTTTCAATCGTTGAGTTCATCTTCTCAACAAAAGACTGATATGATCTGAAACTCAGTATTAATCAAGTTGCAAAAGTTATGAAATCCCATGAAACAATAGTTAAATACTAGCTTGATTGATGAAATGAAACAAACGATCTTAATGATTTTAATCGTTGGAAAAGGCAAGAAAGATCTCATGTTACAACAGTGAAAAACGATCAGTTAATCATGAATTTGATTCAGCATGATGTTGATGAAGAAGTGACAAGCAACTAGATTTAACAAACAATTCAATATCAAGGTGTTAATATTAGTCACAATACAATTCAACGTCGTCTTGTTGATGCAGAATTTAATTATTCAAGATCACTTTCAATGTCTCTTCTTCCTCAACAACAATGACATTATCAATTGATGTGAGTCTAATCAATGAAAAAACATGATTAGAATTAAATAATTGTTAGTGATGAAACAAATCTTCGTCTTAATGTTGCTCGAAAATATTTTTTTGGCGGAAATTTGGTAAACGCAAGATGTTGTCAACGACGAAATATCCATTGAAAGTCAATATGTGGAAGTGTTTGTCTGTGATAGATATCGGTTAAATTGTTTGTTTTCACTACAATTTAACAACGAAGTTTACAAAATTGATTTTGGACGATGTCATGATTGAGTACTTGTTTCACATTGATAGGACATTTGTTGGTTAGAAATTATAGACTTGCTTGAAGGAAATGATTATGTGAAAGTCGTTGACATTGAATTATTTTGTTGTAGCTGATACGTAAGAGATGATAAAAGTGATTCAATTCTATCCATAGATGTATACTGTTAGCAATTCAATATGAAGATCTGATTGATGTATGTGATGTTATGTATCGATATTTGTGAATGTTCTGACATTCATTCATAGATGTTATTGATTGTCGTAAACCAATATTTATTTATCTTTTGAAGTTTTTCAAAAAAATGAAAACCATTCTTCATATTAACATCAATTAACAACGTAAAACTGTTTATTAAATTCTCATTATTAGTAGTAGCTACAATAATTTCAAAGTTAGATACTATGGAAATATTACTGAGTGGATCATGTCAAATATAAGTAGAACCAGTGGGGGATTTAAAGGAGGAGAAGAGCGCAACCGCACCTTTTCTGAAATAGTTTTCCAAATGGTATACACTAAAATAAAATGTGTCACATTATGTATCCCAATGAGCATCTCGTGTTATATCCCTTGCGTTCTTCGCTCGATATGTATAACGACGAACGCAAGAAACAAGACACGAGGTGCTTATTGCGACATATGTGACACATTTTATTTTAGAGTGTATCACCCCTTTCTCCTCTGCACCCCTCAGAAAACTTTCTAGATTCACCTCTGAGCAGAACATGGGTATGGTGCGTTTTATGTCTGTGTTAGGGTGCAATCTGAAAATTCACTAAAAGGATGAGTCATATATTGTCATTAGGATTTTCCTATTACGTCATATTATGAAATTATCGAAGCATTTCAATCACTTCTATCTATCTATCTATCACATTCCTTCTAACGCATCATATGTCGTCATGGGAATTTCTACATCAAGCTATGGGATGACGCTAACGAAATGTGTCAGTATTTCGTATCCATATATACTAGGAGAAGACCATACCAACGTTGTTTTGTCTACAATATCGTTCATTAATTTTTCTAATAGTAAACAAATACGATGAGAATTTTCAAGGAGAAATAGTGACAAATCTTTCAAGTTGAAATAACTCGAAATCTTACTGGTTGAACACATATTGAATAACTTCTATGTATTAAATTTCTACTTGTTTGTGTCGCTCTGTTTTCTCTTATATTTTATAATCACACAAAAAGAAATTTTCACTTTTATGACGAGTATTAATAAGAAGAGTAATAAATCTGAACTAATTCGAAATAAATCATTGATTGACAGGTTTTTTAATCATATTCATAGAAAGTAGACCATCATTAATAGGACCTTTTCTTTTGCATAAAGTTTTTCAATCTATCATATTTGAATAATTTCTCGGAAAACGAAACAAACTGTAGGTTTTTTTTTGTACACTTGGTCAGTGTTTTTAATACTGAATAATTTTACAAGTAAAATGATACGATAAAAATTAGTTTAGGCTTTCTAGGTTTTCGAGGCGGTAAATGCTCATGTAATTTCTTATGTTATCTCCTTTGACTGTAGTTATCTAATCATATCAAAAAATAAATAAATAAAAATCCAAAAGTCCTCTTTTATCCGTAGAATACCATTTTATTATGTGTGATTATTATTTATATAAAGAATAAAATAAAATAAAAATTGATTATTTTCTTATGTTTAGAAAATTTTCGACAATTTTATATTCTTTCACTCCTCTGTCTTTCATGTCATCTCAAGTTGGAACTCATTCTAATATTCAATTTTTAGCAACATATGGTACTTTACGAGATGATGATAATTCCGGTGCAGCATGGACAAACGATTTTATTAAAGTATTCTTTTTCCTTTTTATATTTATTTAAAAATCAAAAAAAAAATTTTTCAAATATTTAAAGGATATTAGTGGTGCTATTACTGGTAGATTGCCTGGATATCAACTTTACAAACATTCTGAAGTTAATTATCCATATGCAATATTTACAGGTATTATTAAAAATAAAATAAAATCAATTATTTATTATTTGTTTTCTATTAAATAATAATAAAAGGTGATTCAAAAGATTCGATTGTTGTTCGTCTTTTAAGTTGGCCAACACAAGAACAATTTCAAGAGCGAATTAATTTGGGAGATATAATTGAAGGTGATACTTATGAACGTAAAATAGTTGAAGTATCCGTAGAAAATGGAACTAAATTAGCTTATATTTATGTATCAAAATCAAATTCACTTGATAAAGAATGGACAGTTATTCCGAGTGGTGATTGGCTTCAACGAAATTCAAAATAAATGAATTTGTTATTATTTTTCTTCATATTTAATTCATTTTAGATTGTTCTATTTTTATATAATTTAAAATGACTATTGATTGATTTTATAGTTTTCTTTTTTGTATTCATCGACATACAGTTTATAAAAAGAAAGGAAAATAAATTTCGTTTCTTTCTTTTTTTTTACAATGAACACATAGTAAATTTTCAATCGTTCAATAAATGTCATTTATTTTCAATTACAATCATTGATCGTATCAAATAATAAAGTACATCAATAAATGTTATGCTACGGATGAATTCTTTTTTCTTTTTCAATTTTTCATTAGTTGACTACTTTTCTTTTTTAAAATTTCAATGAACAAACAGAAATAATAATAATAATTAATACTATAATGACTCCAATGTTACCTCTATGTCCTTTTCATTCAATGTTTATGCCAATAAATCCAGGAATGATAGGAATTCCACGACCTATGGTACCTATAATGCCAATTCCAGTTGTTCCATATATGTATCCACCTAATAATATCAATACATGTTCATCAATAACAATAACTGATGAATATAATTCGCATATGTATGGTCGATTTCGACATGTTAAACAAGATCCTTTTCGTTATCGTCATATACCTTTTGATTGGTATCAACCACCAAAATACCAACATTATGTTGTTCATGAAGATGCAGCAATTGTTACATTTGATGGTCCTGTACCTATTGGTGATTTTCATCGTTATTATATTTATGGTGAAGATGTAGATGATTATGATTCAACTTCATATGAATCAGATGAATATGATCATATAGGAGAAACATCAAATAGAGAAAGAAATACAGGTTTTCAACAACAAAATCGAACAATGGATGATTTTGATGATGAGGATGAAGTAAATACTACTCTACCGTCGAATCAACACTTTACTAGAACAAATAATTCTACATCAAATAATTCTAATTATCGAACTACAATTCCATCGTATAATAGGATTCGACCATCAAATTATCAAAGAAATAGAACATTAGCAAATGATGATGATTTTAATGATGCAGCTTCAGACAATAGTACATATAAATAGAAAAAGCATTATAAACAGTTTTTTTTTTCTTTAATTTTTATTAATTCTTTTCTTTATATAAAAACAAAAAAAAACCTAAATAATATCATTTTGATAATCGCATTCGTTCTGTATTAATTGTAGGTAATGATAACCTTAAAACACAGTGTTTATTATTATTATTATTATTATTCTTACTCATATCGAGACTAGTTTTATATTTATTCGGTGAACGATAAATAGTTTCTGTTGGTCTTAGTATTTTATTTTTATTTGACATATTTAATGATGGTCGAGGTACATTTGCATATACGACCAGACGTGTTACTGGTAATGGTTTATCTGTATTATACTGGCGATAATAATGATTATGTCGTTGACAATGAACAAGTCTTTTCATTGTACCTATACATGCTTGACGAAATTTATGAGAAAATAAATGATAAAAAATTGGATTTATTGTTGAACCAAGATAATAAAAAATTCCACTTATAAAATAAAATATCGTTATTGCACGTCGTTGAATTAATGATAAATGATGAATATTTGAACTACTTGTTATTAATCGTTGTGTATGAAATGGTGCATAACATATTATAAAAGCAATAACAACAGCAACTAAATATAATGAAAATATATTTGTTTTATTTTATTATTATTAGTTTGAATGTTCTGTTTTCGATAAAAATAGCTTTATCATGATTTATTATAAATTTAATTGTATATCTATAAATTTTTTTTGATTAGATAATTGAAGGAAAGTTATCATGCAAAAGAAGTAGTTTACTCTATATATTAGGTTAATCTAACAAGGAAGTATCACATAATGATGTGTGATATTTCCTGAATTTTATTCGTTAGAAAATTGATGTAAACTTCTTTTTATATCTATTACTATTTATTGGTTTTCATCATGAAAGATATATACATAATCGGAAGTTTTGATCTTGCATCGAATGTCAAGATATATCTTTTTTTTTTAATAGAATAATCATGAATATTTTTAGAACTGAATCTATCTTCTTCGAATTTATTATTAAAAATTTATAAATTCAAAAATAAACTAGTAATATAATATTTCGAACAATAATAAATATATACTTCCTATGAATGATATCTATTGAAAACTAGTAAGTAGTTAATGGTAAAAAATAGAATTCAAATTAGTGAAATAATAAAGATGATTATCAGGTGTTATATTATCAAAAGTTAAGAATAGATTTATAATAATAATATACTATGTTATCAATCAAATATTCATATATATATATATATAGATTCAATTCAAGGTCATTAGATTATTATGTAAAATAAGATTTTTTCTATTATATGTATTGACAATATTTCATAAGTGGTATATTCTATTTGATTGTTTGTTGTTTTTTTTTGTACTTTTCTATCATTTTAACGGAAATGAGACAATAACATTTAATACCTACTATTCACTAGTACTGATAATCCATGTGTGAAAATTTCCTTTCTGGACTCACTGTAGTTTAAGTACATTGTAAAGACGAATAATTCGGAAAGAATAAAACGATAAAAGTCTCTAAATACATTAGCAATTATTGTTAAGATTGATTATAGGATATATTCCAAGAGAAAGAAAATGACAATAATAATAAACATGAAAAAGCTTCTAAATTCATTTACTATTTTGCATATGTCGTATTATAAGCGAGGACACTTAGAATGAAGTTATAGAATGCAATGAAACCAATAAAAGTACCTAAAGCATACTATCGGAAGTAGAATATTACAGGTCATTGTACTTAAAAAGTTCAAATCAGTTAATATTATCGATATTATGAAAAAAAATAATAAACGTTGACTTTGTTTTTAATATTTTAAAATATACTTACAAAGCATTTTAAATGCTGATTTTTTCATTGATTGAACATGAAATGTTAAACCAGCTGAAGAATTATTATTACTACGTGGTATAGAAGAATATCTTGTCATTATAGAAGCTGTTGATGAATTCGAATCTTGTTTACTTTTTTTATCTAAATCTTTATAATCATGTTCAATTCGTTGTAAACATACAGGTGATGGATATGATTCTGTTCCATTAGATTTTGACCATCGTACTTCATGAAATAAACCAACTGAATATAAACGTTGGGCCATTAATGCATATAATAAACAAAGAATAAATGCTGGTAATACAAAAAAAATTGTTGCTGATATATAAATACATATTTTAACAAATAATTTAAAATCTTGATCAAAATAACAATGATTATCAAATTTTTTTGTTATATAAAAATATGGTGTAGAAGACAATATTGCAATAAACCATATAAATATTTGTATTTTAATAGCACGTCGTGTTGTTGAAGAAAATGAAGTCTGAAGTGGACGACATACAGCTAAATAACGTTCAATTGTAAATGCACTAAATGAAATAAAAATAAAAAATATTGAAATTGTGGCATTTTTTTTTATTACCTAATAGTTAAAATAGATGCATTTGTTGAAGTTTCAGCAAGAAGACTTCGAATTTTACAACCAAACTGTCCCCATGGAAGTTTAATTGGTAAAAACTAAAATTAAAAAAAATAGATACATTAAAATTTCTTTCTTTTTTTTTAGTATAAAAAATTTTACCGTAATTTCAAATGGTAAACTAACAATTAATGGTAAACTATCACTTATAGCTAAATTGAGTAAATAACAATTTGTAACCGTATGCATATCTCGATTTAATAAAATAATTAATATAGTTAACAAATTATTAACAATACCAGCACAAAAAATTGGAATATAAATAGATCCTTGTATAATAGCTAATTTATGAGAAAAATCTCTATCATCATAATCATCATATGAAAATAATATAGAATTATTGCTAATATTCATTTTAAACTATATTATATAAAAAAATATTCTTGTAGTATGAACATTAAAGACGATGTACTTATTCAATTAAGAATATACGAATATATTGCTCGTTTTAACATCTTTTTTCTTTTTTCTCTTGTCTAGAAAAAGAGAAAAAGAAAAAAAATGAAGCATAAGCATAACACGAAAGAAAATAGAATATAAAAAAAAGAAAGAAAAAGGTAGTAAGAAGATATAAGAAAATTCAATCAGTAGTAAGATTAATACAAAACAAACAACATGTTATTCTATAACATAAATGTCATGTCAAAGCTTGTTAATTTTTTTTTCTATAGTTATGTTCAAATTCAACTAAATATACAAAAAAAAACTAAAATAATTTGAAACTAAAAAATGTTTGTTTTGTTTTTTCTCTAAGATGATAGTTGTGATGAATATACACAAATAAATTATCTACATTTTATTGACATAGTGTCCACAAAATATGCTTTAAGATTATAATAAATAATATTCATATACACTATGACTTATTTCAAAATAAATACATGCTTTAGTAGATTTTATTAAAAGATCATTAGACATGTAAAAGAATTATTTTTTTATTAATAAGAAATCTTTTACAGAAGATATATCAAATAACTTACAAGTTATTTGATATGTAAAACATGACAAATGAGATTTGTTTTTTTTTTCTATTCTAACATGACAAATATGATTTCTACATCAATGAGGTCGTAAAAGACTATGCGTACCATAGCAAGAAAACTAATATTAACATAATATTGTTGAAAAAAAAAGTATATCTTGATAGGCTTACTAAATTCTCTATAGACTAGAGTAGTCATTTAATCAAACATGAAAACCTAATTGTTACTAGGAATATGTTTGATAATTACTATAGAAGTCTTTTGAATATAATAAAATGTGTAATATGATCTATAATGAATTGAACAGTTTAATGTTTATTTTTGAAATATCGAATAAAAATATTGTATGACAATATAATTGAAAAAGATAACTGTTCATCCATAAAATTCATCAATCAAAATTAAAAATCTTCATAATCTTCTTTTTCCGTCTCAGTTATTTTACATAAAATGCAGACAAGATAAAAATAAACCAATCTTTATATACATAATTAGACAGATTCTAAACAACCGGTCAGACTATGCACTGTTTTTCTGAAAATTTGACTGTATATAGATCTCGATTAATGTAGGTCAGCAACGAATTCCGTATCTCCATAACCTGAGTTAAAAGAGAGTTATGATACATGGGGTTCATTTTCATTGTGAACGTCATAACTCCAGAACAACACTCAGAAACCGACAGATCGATTTCGAACTTATAGGAAAGATAGCTTCAACTTCTATTGCGTACTAGAGAAAAATGGCACTATGCTCAAGTTCAAGATATTATCATAGGTCTAGATGCTCGAATACTCAGACAATTGACCTCACCTTTTGGGTACATAACTAGTATGGAAGGAGGCACAGTTCTGCCAAGGAAAAGTTAGAAAATTCATTAAGTATTATGGAAAAGAGGACATCAACTTTTATAGTCAATTTTTCCCTCATTCTGACGATCTTTTATTTTTCTTTTTGTTTACCCGTGTCAAAAAAAACGTTTATATACAATGAAGTTTTCAGAGATACAGCACTTATAAAAGTGATTTAGATTCGAAAACAAGGCAAAAGTTGAGTCGACTCCGATGATACCTTTGTATTTTCCATAAATTTTGATTTTTGAATAAAATTTGACTGTAAAATAAGGCGAAGATTTTCAAGGAAAAATGAGAATTGTTCGAGTATTTTTACTTCTATTTAAAACACATTAACATCAGCTACTGTCGTCATAGAAGTTTCATGAGGACACTCAAAAAAAAGCAACCTGAAAAATAGTCACAATACCTTTTCACAATATTTTTGACATCATGCATACAAAAAAGTCGATTTATTTTCAAATAACGTATATTTATACAATTCTCATAATAAAAATGGCTGATTTTGATGTTTTCTGAATGGATCTTCATAATTTATCTGATTTTATAAAATAAATTTTGTTTACTTATCAAATAATATGATGTCGGCAATTTTCTTACATAAACAAATGATCATAATAAAATGTAATATGAGAAAAATAATAATCAATAAAAAAACATTCAATCAACATGTGCCGAGAATCAATCTTTAAGTCATTAACAAGATGAAATTTGATCGAGACAAAAGAAAAGCAACTAATGATATAAAAACAATATTCAATGAAAAAGAAAAAAACTAAAAGAAATCTTATAACAACCGTAAAAAATATAAAGAAAGAAAATCAATATAAAACTACACTTACTGAAATAAGCAATTCATCAAATAATAGTTGATGACACTTGAATAGAAAAAAAGATGTACTTATTTTAACATGCAAGACATTTATTTATTTCCATATTTATTACTTCAATCTTGATTTACTATATTAAATTCATATAATAAAAGTACAACCGATTTCTTTATTTAGTTAAATGTATTTTATGAAAAAAATATTTTAATATATTCAAGATTTTACATATATATATATATATAGTATTGTTCAATAAATCACAGTATAAATAATAGAATATTTCTGTAGAATTATTTTAATAATCATCAGTCAATGAAAATTTTATCAATGATACATGTTGATGATAATCCTACACTCTCTAAGGAATTGTCACTTGAGAAAAGAAGAAATGTGAAATAATTTATTAAAAAAATGAAGACAAAAAAAAAGAAACGAACTTTTCATTCTTTTTCTTTTTTTAAGCAAATATAGCTGTTAATTGTTGTTCACCACCTAGATAAATTATTTTTGGTTCATATGAACAATCATCAGATGTTGTCATTGGTGTACTATCATTATCATCACTAGATGAATGTTGGACAGTATTACGAAAAGCTGCATAAGTTATATTATCATAGTCACTCATTGGTGGTAGAATTGTTTCTTGTTGTTTTGTATAAACAGAATCAATTGGTGAATGATAATGTTTTTTCCATCGTTGTCGACGTAATATATATATACTAATTCCCAATATAACACTAATCATTAAAAGTACTAGACATGAAACAATTATTGAAATAGTAATAATATCAAATGAAATTGATTGATTTGTTTTATAATTAATATTTCGACAAGTTCCATGTACACATAGATTTTCTAATGGACATTGTATTAATGAATTACATATTCCATCTGTTTGACTTTCACAGTAAGCTAAATAAAATAAAGTAGAAAAAAAAAGAAAATTATTTTTTTATTTTACCTCGATTATTTGATACTATTTTTTTTATTAATTTTTCCTTTGGACATATACACATTGTTGTTGAACTATTTTCATGACACCATTCTAAACATCTGACATTTTTCATTTTACATTGATTTATAGTATGTATAGGTTGTATACATATTGAATATTGATTATTTATTAAATATGATTCTAAAGGTTTTCGACATATACAACGATGTTTTATTTGATTACATTGATAATTTTCTAATGGATAACATGAATTATCATTTGAACAATAATCATTTAATGTTGATTCAATACGTAAATCAAGTTTAAATAATTGTTTATGATCTGTTCGATAAATTGTTTTTGTTAAACAATCAATAGTTGTTAAATTTTTTAAATATATTCTACCAGATGTTAAATACATTATATTTTTATCAATAAATGTTGTACGTACAAATTCTCCATGTAATGTTGATGATGATTCAAGTGATGTCCAATTAAATAATAAATTTTTATTTGAACATTGTATTATATTTAAATTTAAACGTATTAATGGTTTAAATGTTTTATTATGATTTATAATTGTAATTAATAAATTATTTTCTTCATTTTTATTTAATGGATATGGTACAATCATAGATAATGTTCGATTATCGTTCGTCGTTTGATTTTTAGACAAATGAGAAAAGTAATTATGATAATATGAATAACGAAATGAACAATTAGAGAGAAGAATTAGTTTATTTGGAATACAAGTTATATTCTCTCCAAATTTAACGACGACGATAATTATCATTAGATAAAAAAGAAATATATGATCAGACAACATGCGATGTTGATACTTGTTGATAAGTCCATCTAATCTGGTGGAAAAGCATCACGTTATTGTTACTAAAAAATGAATAAAATAAGGCAATCAATACATAGAATTTTATAATAAAAAAAGAATGAGAACGGCTGTTTATCTAATATGATCAGTCAAATAGAAACATTTGATGATGAGATCAAGCTAAAATAATAATAATAGCTATGATCGATCCTTACTCGACGTGTGTTCATTTATACACACATATACATATATATCAGAGAGTAATAATTGTTATTATGTACTTCATTAGACCATTGCAGAAAAAGGTATTGCACAGAATGTAAGAATAAGATAGTTTTAGATTATAGAAATGTTAAATAAGAGGTATTTGACATTTTTATTTACTATTCATTGAAGAGTATAATAAAAGAAAAGAATAGCGGAATTAGGAAATAAAAAAAAGAAGCGAGAAAATGATGACTTTTCTATAAAACCATAGAGTATATATAAGTTGTCCTTGACCATGGCAGAAGCACAGACCACCTACTGTGAAATACAGATGGATCGTTTCACTAGTACTTATTTCTTTTTGTAAGGCTGCTTATTCATCGTCTGTCATTCATCTAGTAGAGACGTTGGCACAAAAAAAAAAGAATGATTATATACATTAGTTACATCATATCCTTGTGAAAAGCAAATGAACTATCATGCTCTTTCTCTCTTGAGTACTACATAAGTGACATAGAATTCATATTCTCATCATTTATTGTATATAAAAATCAATATATTTATATTATCTTACCTTCAGTTTTTTTTTCTTAATTCAATCTTAATAACATTTCATTTGATAATAATCATCATCATCATCTATCTTTTATATTGACGCAATAATTATTTACATTTGCTTCTTACATACACATTCGCGATCTATCAAATCATAGCTAAAAAAAAAGTTGTTGATTTTACTATTGCCATTTTCTCTCTTTCTTTTTCTTTTTTCTAGCATTATCGTGCCGGTGCAAATGATTATATAACTAAAGCTAATTCTCTCTCTCTCTCCCTCTCTTTCCCTCGCTTTCTTTTTCTATAAAGCATTACCATTAGTGATCTAACAAACGGTTTTTTCCTTCATCTCGTTTTTCTTTCTGTCTTTTTCTTTAATATAGAATTTGTAAAGACCTTGTAATGTTCTTCTTCAATGAGATGTTCTTGTGCATCTATTGTTCTATCTGCCAGAATATACAATCATGACATCAAAGCCTATCAAGTGTAGTTCGATTTATAGAATGTTCTTCTTTATAAATGACCTCGACACACGCACGAATAAACACTTGAAAGAAGGATGTCTTGAGTAACATTCAATGATCAATCAATTGATGAACAAACGGAAATAACTTATTCATTTTTATAATTTTTTATTTCACCAGTTATTGACTTCCGGTGATCGAGGATCATAATGGAAATATATAAAGAATAATTGTTCTTTTTTATTGGCCGAGTGATATCTAATAACATATTTGAAAGATTATTATATTTATTAATCGAAGATACTTGTTCGTATCAATTAAAATATTAAAATTTAGAAAAAATTTGTCAACTTGTCATTCTCATCATGTATGACATGATCTCATAGACAATATGTCAAGAAAAAAAAAATCAAATCTCTAGAGAGATGTGTCAATCTCTCATTTGCCAATAAAGTTTCAAATGAAGATGAATATTTTTTTTTTGATGAATTCAGTCGATGAATATTTTCCAATGTTTGACAGATAGATATGAATTAGCAGATGGATATTTTATTTTAATTAATAAGACATATATCCCGGAAATAGAATTCTTTTTTGTTGATTATATTAAAAATAAATTTATTTGACATAAATAAAAATAAAAAAAAAGAAAGAAGAATATAAATGAATATTTTATTTTAATCAATAAATAATTCTGGATAATTAAAACCATTTGTTTGTATTTTTGATTTATCATTTAAAGTTGAATTACTATTTGATTTTGTTATTGATAATTGATTATTTGGTAAATAACGAACATTCAATAATTGTTCCATTCGTTGATCAGTTTGTTTTTGCTAGAAATAAAAAAAAAAATAATAATAATAATAAAATAAATAGAAAATAAACGAATTATTACTTTTTCATCAACAAGAGCTTTTAATTCTTGAAATGGTTTTGTACGAAATTTATTAATCAAACGTTTATTTTCATTATCAGGCGTAGATGGTCGTATATATGGTATAGGTTCATCTGGATTTTCATTCTACATTGAAAAATTTATATAAATTTTTTTCTTTGTATTAGAGAAATATATAATATTACACATACTTCTGTTTTAATGCTTATAGAATCGTCCAATTCTTTTTCATTAGAATCTCTAACACTAGAAGCATCAGGTTCTATGAAATAAAAGCATTCTCAATTCCAATTATAACAAGCAAAAGAAGAAAAAGAAAAAAAAATAAAAGAAAAAAAAAGGTAAGATTACTATATTATATAAAAAATGATGAATGTGCCTTTTATCGTGTTTGCCCTAACTACTAATGTAAGCACGAAAGAGATTAAATAACAATAGCAGCTAATAGAAGAATATTTTTCTTGTTCTTTTAGATTTCCTTTTGTTCTTATTTTTCATTCCAAAGATGACAGAAGAAGAAAAACTACAACATCAACTATAAAATGTTAGAAAGAAAAGAAAATTGTATTCATTAATATCAATATAAAAACATTTTCAATAATGTTTATTATACAATTAATTTTCTTAGCATTAGTAGGTTTCATTGGTATAATATTTAATTGGCTTTTAATATTAGCTATTCAACGTAAAACTTATCATTATGAAGAATCTCATAGAATATTAAGTCCTGGTGTAACAAATATATCATTATTACGACCAAATTCATCAATAAGTGGACAAACAATTCGTCCACCATTATTACCATCATTACGTTCATCAATATCAACACTTGATAAATATATATTAGCATTTTTAATAAATGATATATTTGTTTGTAATTTTATAATACCATTACGTTTTATTGATATATTTCAAGGTTTACCATGTGCATTTCTTTGTTTTATATTAAAATTTTTTGAAAAATTAACAACAATTATTGAAATAATTATTATTAATTTACTTTTAATAACATCATTAATATATTTTTGTAAAAAACGTTTAGCAACAACACAATTATGTTGTTTATGTGTATTTATCATGACACCATTAATTATGATTTATTTAGCAACAACATTAACACATATTGATATAAATGAATATGAATATGAACAACGTCCACCATCATGTAAACAAATATTTATTTATATTAATATATCAACATATAAAACATTAAATATAATATGTTGTTTAATAACATATTCAGTTATATTTATACAATTTATATTACTTATTAGAATGAAATATGCAATTAAAAAATATAAACAAAATAGTTTAAAAAATATAACTGAAACAGCTAATTTAACAAGAAAAATACAACAAGAAATATCATTATTTGATCAGGTAAAAAATGTGATTTTGTTTATTTAATATTAAATCAGACATATTCTATATTAAGCTAAACAAGAAAAAAGAAAAAAGAATTATTTCAAATCATGCATATCTCTTGGGAAATAATGAAAAAAAAATTTGATTGAAAATTATGTATGTTTTGTGATTAAACAATATTAATTAATTGAAACATCGTACATTAAAAAAAACTACAATAGAAAATGATTTGTTTTTCTAGAATATTAGAATAAGTAAACATAAGATTATTGTTATTGAAATCAATATTAGATTTTTAATATTTTATTAATGAACTGCAAAGAAAAATAATGATATTTTTTCTATAAATAGCTAGTTGATGAATGAAAATATTTACTAATAAAATGGCTTATAAAAGATTTTTTTTATTAAAATTTTCTTTCGATCTATTATATTAATATGAAATACATAGATTAAAGAATTTTTTGTGTGATAGTATTCCCTCGTTCCTTAAGAACAAAACTTTAACACCTCTAGTAATCATCAATAATGAAATGGGGAAAAGCAACAAAACATCAAATCTAATATTTTCTATTTTTTAATTTTAAATAGAATAGTATAGAAAATATCAATCGTCGTTCATTATATTCTATTCCAACACATAATACATCAACAGCAACATCAATAGCTACTGATGTAACACCAACAACACAACGTTCATTTCAAGTATTTGATTATATGACTTATTTAGCAATTATTGAAAATAGTCAAACATTAATTAAATCAACATATCTTCTTTTATTTATTTATTTATTTGTTCATATACCTTATTGGATTTATGAATTATCATATATACAATGGTCATATGAAATAAAAGATCTTTATCTATTATGTCATATACTTAAACCATTTTGTTATATGTCAATTAATGAAAAATATCGATATCATATGTTAGCAATTATACAATGTAAACCATTTCGTATGTTACCAAATATTTTACGACGTAAATCACGTGTTGTTACATTAAATAATACTAATACTAATTTAAATATATATGATAATTAATACCTACTAACTAACCTGATTTAAGATGAATAATACGATTAAATCTTGATGTATCATAATGAAATGCATTTAATGCATTTGTAACTATTTCTTCAATAAATAAACATTCTTTTGGAATATTTTTTGGTAAATTTTCTTTCGAAATAGAATGAAATGCATTAGGTGGTAAAAGATATGATGTATAAAGTTCACGACTATGAATAATCTAAATTATAACTATTAACTATATTTAATAAATATAGTTATTAACTTACCTCATCAACATGATTAGAAAAAGATGTAATTCGATATAATTTTGACATTAAATTAAAATAAGCTGCAATTAATGCATGTATAGAATAAAAATTTATTGTTGATAATTGTTTTTGATCTTCATTCATCATTTTTATTATTGTTGACTATATAAATAATAAGCAGCAAAAAAAAAATTGAATTCTTTTTAATTAAATTTACTTGAATTTCAAAACAAAAATGAACAATATCAACAAGAACATCTTGATCAGCAGCTTCAAGTGTAACAAGATTCATAAGACAATAAATAGCATAAAAAATATCTTTTGTATTATTATTCATTAATATACATTCATAAAGTCGAGAAAGAAATTGACGACCAAACTAAAAACAAAAACTCAACTTTTTTTATTCAAATTAAAATAAAAAATATACTTTTTCCATAAATGTTATATCAACAAGACGACTTCGTTTTGTTTCAGTAGGTAGATCAAGTTGAAAAACATCATTAAGTATTCTAAAAAATATATATATATGTATATAATTATTGTTTTAATACCTAATTACTTAATTTTACGAAATTTATCAGCATAATGTCGTTTATCAATAAGTAATTGTAGAATTTTAAGTACAATTAAACGAATTTCTACCTTATTTGTAGTCATTATTTTTAATAATGGATCAAATAATTGATGAGGAAATGTTGTTTGACTTGATGTTATTTCATGATTATGTTCTAATTGATAATTTGTCGCAATCTATAATTAATAAATAATCACACAATATACTGCATTATATTGAGAAAAAGATAAACATACTTTTTGTATTGTTTTAAGTAAAAGTAATTGAAGTTTTAAGTCCATATCCCTTAAAAATAAACTGTATATTTTTTATTTCTAAAAAATATTAATAATAATAAACCTTGAACTTTGCGGTTCTTCGTCATAACTTTGATTAAGTATTGATAATGATATTATAATACGTTGCATGATTATCATCATTTGAATACTAGATAATTTTTCTGCAAAATATCCTATTATAGAATAATAAATGAATATTTGTTTGAAACATGCGATTAATGAAAATATATTAATATATCTAGTTTAAGCAATGTTTTTGAATTTGATATTATTATTCAAGTGAGAATAATTATTCTTAAATCTTACCAATTTCAGTAATAATTGCATATTGAACTTGTTGTTCATTTTCATTATTTGATGATATTCTAATACGTTTATTTTGAATTTGAAAAGAATTTTCCAAAAAACTTATAAGACTTAATATTCCATCAAACATTATTGATCCTAATAAATAGATATATATATATATATATATTAAAATATAAGAATCCTTTTATATATTTTTACGAGTTTCTGTATTTTCTGCAGCAAAAACCAAACAATCATGAATTACATATATAATAGAAGGTTTTATAATTGTTGTTTCCTTTTTATCAAAATGTACTTTAAGATGATTAAGAAGTAAACCAATAATTATTGAAATATTATAATACTAAATAAAGTTTTAAAAACAAAAGAAAAGAATGATATATATTTAAAATTAATTAAATAAAATACTTTCATCGAGTTGATTATTTCAGAAAATACATATTTAGGAAAATTAGCTGGAACCCATCGTGCATGATGATCTAAATGACTAGAAAAAGAAATAAATAAAGTAAACTTCTTTTTCTTTTTTATATTTATACGTAAGAATCAATTGAACATATGCAGATATGTTATTACAGTGAGCTCGACGAAATAAATCTCTTAGTATATTAACAGCTAAAATTGATGGATCATTTTCATCTATTGTTTCACTTGTTATTTGCACATTTTCCGGTGATACTATCGTTGTTCTATAAAATATAAAAACAAAAAAAAGGAAATTTATATTGATCATTAAAATATAAAATACGGTAATTGTTGTGATTGATCTTGTTCGTGTATATCGAGATTTAACATAATAGATGCTATTATATAATTCATATATTTCCATATATCATTTTGTAATTCATCATTAGCAGTTTTATGAATAAGTGCACGATGTCCACGAAGACCAAGACATCGAAATCTAATATAAAATATATATAAAAAGGAATGAATCAAATCTTTGAATACATCGAAGTAGACTATCTTATAGTCTTAATTTGATCATTGATGTTGTAAACTTTGATGAGTCTTTAAAGCAATATCCTTCAAAAAAATGCTACACTAACCACTAATTATTCTCACATTTGCAAAGTTTTAAATTTAATTGATTTTCTTAAGGTTTTTTTTCTACGTACTGTCTTCTATTCATTTCACCATTATAATGACAAAGTTGTGTAAAACGTTCAACAAAAAATTCATAATTTCTTTGATAATTTGGTGCTTCTTCACGAATTTTACAAAATGATTCAAACTTTAAAGAAAAAAAAAGAATCTAATAGGTATTCATTGTATAAAAATAATCATACCGATGCAATAGCATATTCTGTTAATTCTAAAGAATTTCTTTCTTCAAGTACAAGTTGAAGTGTTTCTAAATAAAATTCAACAAATGTATTCAATTGTTCATAACATGATGTCATTGTAGCATTCATTGCTTCAATACCAAGTTTAACATATCTAAATTTAAAATATTATTTCTTTCTATCTATATTTATTAACTAAAGAAAGTAACCTACGGTATATTTCCTTGACGTAAATAACGTGCTATTTTCTGAGACATATATCGAAATGATCTATCAAGTTTCTCTGGTTTACGAACAGAATAAAAATATAATCGTGCAAGATTGTCTCTGTCAGGGCCATGCTATATAAATACACAAAATAAAAGAATAATAATAATAATA
>JAJEKB010020425.1:0-11915 GCA_022393335.1 Macrotrachela quadricornifera | reverse complement strand
AGATTGAACTGATGCCCGACATCTCCACGTAAACCGTAAACCTACCTGATCCACCTTTTTTATCCAACATAAGAAATAACCATTGCATAGCCTTCTTTGAATCGACATAAAGATAAAGCCATCCGACGAGATCTGTAGCGGGATCGAAACCGGTCATGGCAGCTGTTCTCACCCTCACCCACACCCTCTTTTCATGCAGTTTACATGCGTTTTCGTCAAATCTTGTCTGTTTGAGCGACGTGACACGAATGTTGACTCATTGTTGCAATCTCACATGTTAACGTGTGCACCACAACAAGATAGGGGACATGTGGCGAACAAAGAACGCAGTATTAAGTGATAAAGGTGTGCTTGCTTCGAAATGGCTTCTATGAGTGCCAAGCAAAGTGGTTCAAATCAGCACGTTACGCTAGAGTCGCTCGATCTGACTCCTTTCACAACCGTATCTTTGGAGAGCATCCTTCCGCAATGTGGAGGCCTAAGTCGATTCTAGTTGCTTCAGATCTTCTTTCTCAATTTGGTGCAGATTTCAGCTGGTCTTGCCGCATTCTATTTTGTTTATGGCGCAGCTGAGCCTAACCATCGATGCCGGCTTGCACCCTCGGTATGGCCCAACGATAATCAATATAATCCTATCCATAGCACACACGAGTTATTTTTTAAGCTTTACTTTCCGGCACAAGATGGTAAGTGGGATCAATGTCATTTATTCGATTCTACGGACATCAACAGAACTCTCATCGAGTGTCCGAATGGATGGATTTTCGATCGAAGTGTTTTCGGGCTCACATTGACGGAGGCAATGGACCTCATCTCTTGAGCGAAGCCGAAGAAGAGCCTGCTTTCCACACTGGTGCAAACGGGAGGATTCTTAGTCTTAATTGCTGGAGTGTTAGCCGATAAATTTGGCCGCAAAAGGACCATCCTCAGTGTCAGCATTCTGATCTTCACTGTCTGCCTCGTTATGCAGATTGCAATGCAATGTATTTCCATGCCGATCAAGTTGAAGTAAGCACATGACTAAGTCTGTTACTCTCCTAGATTATTTTCACGCTTCCTTTGTGGTGTTCTTTTAACAGAATGTATTTGTTTTTGAGAACATGGACAACTTTCATAAACTCGCCATTGACTTGAACAACTTTGCTTAGATGTCTAATACCGGAAATGATGTTCTCATAGGTTCGCTATTCTGCTGATGAATCAATTTATGGCAGGTCTAACTCATTTAACATCCACTGTTGCTTTCATCATGATGCTCGAGTTGACGAGTTCAATGCATCGTGGTCTCGTCGGTAACATCGCATCTGTATTCTTCGTTTTCGGTGAGGTTCTAATCACATTATTCGCCTATACGACTCGCAATTGGCAAAATCTCTTGTGGGTAAATACAATTTTCATTGGAGTCTCTCTACCATGCCTATATTTCGTAGATGAATCACCGCTGTACTTGTATTCCAAGAAACAGTATACCCGACTTGAGAGACTTTTACGCCGAATGGCGAAAGCCAATGGTGGACAGGATATCGATTGGTATCTATCATTCCAGAAACTATTGAGTATGCAGCACCCTTCAACAGTGACCAAGAAACAGTTAACATTTACTCAAAAGGTCCAACAACTCGTATCTCATCGAGCAACGATATGGCGTATTTTCATCAACACGCTAATCGCCTTTACAGGAACGCTGCTGTATTGTAAAATCTCATATGGACTCGTCGCGATGAAAATCTCACCTTACATCGGCATGTTGATCGGGGCAGCTGTCGAGTTGGTCGGCTACATTTGCGCAACTGTATTCATGTCGACGCGACTCGGTCGCAAATACTCTCGCATAGCCTTCACAGATTTGACAAGCGCGTGTATTTTCACTATTCCATTTACTAGCAAACATATCACTTTGGCTACGGTGATCATATTACAAATTGGCAAGCTCGCTGTATCGGCAACTAATTCTGTCATGTGGATCTACATCGCAGAGCTATTTCCGACATCGATTCGAAGTAGTACCAACGGCTTTGCTGTCGCAGTTAGTCGTATTGGCGGAATAGCGGCTCCTGTCATCGATTCATCCGTTGATGAACGCCACTTATCCGTCACATTCTATACCTACGCAGGCATGGCATTCGTTCCAGTTCTGCTGATCCTACGATTACCAAAAACGAAGGATAAACCACTAGTCGATGTGATCGACGCCACAACTTCTTCGGATATTTGATGTTGAAGAGCTGGTATTTTTACGTCAGCATAAGACATCTCGTCCATTCCTTTTTTGTTTATCAGATTGAAACGGTACAGTCAAAAACCCTTGAGGGGTTTATAAAAATGTTTAACAATTTTTTCATTTTACGAATCTTTTCCCAAACTAACGATTGATCAATCTATAGTTTATTTTGGCAGAGAGCACTTCCATTACTTTCGAAATTAATAAAGAAACCTTATCGAACCTTTTTGAGACTCGGTAGTTCATAATACGGATCCTTTCATGAATGGTTTGATCCTGAAGAGTTCATTGGATTCGATTGTCTCATTGATTTGTTTTTCCAGAAGATAATTAATCAATGAGATTTCAGCATGAAGATGAACCGATCGACTAGAATTTTCATCAAAGACTTTGAGATTGTTACAATGCTAATCATAGAAAGATTTGGATGAGATGGGAGAAAGAGGATTCGATTTGGTGTCGTTCATTCAATGACAAAGATCGGTGAAAATCGATTCGAATGCATCTTGAGTAGTGATTGTCAGTTTTTGTTCTCGTTCAACTGTTGGAACGATTTATCAGACAATGTTCGAATAGATTTCGCCCAAATCTTGCTTTCGACGAAGTAAACATTTGACGATCACATCCATCGATCGATCTTACTTGGAGTTTCAGCTTCGTCACAACTACGGTTCTCAGATTACAGAGTTGGCAAAAGTCGATTCCGACAAGATACTGATTGATAGTGCTTCCACACTGTAAAAAAAACACTTTCATTGATCTACGCTAGTTTTTTCAAAACGCTTCTATCAATCCTCGAAAGGTTTATCATACACGCATAAACCCAGAAATGGTTTTTGGCACGACCAGTATTTGATGGTAAGGATAGAAGAGAAATGAAAGGGAACAAGATCAACTCTCCAGTATCCAGTTTTTGATATTCTAGGAGCAAAGGTTTTTTATTCTACAGCTACTGATAAACTGTCTAGTGAAGTACTAACGAGTTTTTTCTTGCCATGAAGAATCCGTTTGATCGAAAACAATGTGACAATTCAGCACACAACTCAAGCCACGCTTCATAGTGCAATGTCTCCAATCCATCTGAGGTAAGCAGCTTTCGGTCAACCGTCTCTGCTGAAATATGTGCACCAAAAGTGGATGTTGGCACTTTTTAGTTCGGCTTGAGGGTGTTCTTCATTCATCGTTCGTTCAATGATCTCCTCTCTTACGAAGGCGAGAGAAACTGTATTCAGCCTCATTAAAATATATGGCTGTTGAATCAGACTGGATTCACTTACATATTTTCAGCGCGGTTGTGTATGATGGCCTGGCAACACATTGGAATGTAACGACTTTCTTCCTAACTACGAACCAATCCAACATTCTCGTGTGGTATACTAGGCGTGGAACATCATTTTATGTTTTCAATGAGTAAGTGTCGTGCTATATTGTCTAAAAGTTTCTTCTATTTACTTTACAATTCAGATTTCAAGACTAATGTAAAGCTTCAACGCAAGATAACTGGTGATGAGCTTTGTTACAAGCGTGCATTTATCCTTTTTAAAGGACCAAGATGGCAAAACCAATCAAAGAAGTCATCAAGTACGTAGCATTTTTCCATCATGAACTTTTTTCTATCTGTTTCAGATTCGGTGACGATATCATCGATGGAGCGAATAGTCGTAAGAATAATATGTTTAGTCTTCTAAAAGCTGTTTATTTGTCTTTCAGATATGGTGTGGATGGTCCACTCACAAGGGAAGGTCCCCAGGTGTGTCCCGGGGATTTCAATGAAAATCATGTAGGTTTGTTAAGTGAAGTATACCTATGTCAGGTATGAAACAATTAGCGGCTACGGCTGCTGCAATAAAAAATTATAGCCAAAACATTTTCCGAATTGTTAGCGTCACATGTGAGCCATTGGTGGGCATCAGCGCAAAGGAACGAGAAAAGAGAAAAAGATGACCTTCGTGGGACTCGAACCCACACCTTCTGCTATCCGGGCAGATGTCCTAAGCCAGTTAGACTAGAAGGACCAACTTAATCTCAGTTTAGCGTCAAGTGAATCATCACTAGACGCTAACACGAATTAACACATATACTTCGCTATACAGGCTTTTTTCTTAAGAATTTTTAAAATTTCTAGTGTATCTTTTCGCTAGGTATTATATATATCCCGTTCGATTTATATGTTCTCTGTGTTTTCACTATATCACCCTAGCTCTCGTATGCTAACTATATGTATTCTGTATCTCTGCATGTTTATACTTTCTTCTCCAGGCCTCTCTCTCTTCACTATTTCTTTGTTTTCCTGATATCCATCGCTTTTATATTTATATATTCGTTCGTCCTTTCGCCCTATAGATAGACTGCTTTTGGTTTAAATAAAGTATGCGATAACCTTCACGATCTCTAACGTGATACATTACCGTGTTTCTAACGCAAATATGATTAATGCTAACAATATTCTTTACATGTTTAACAATCTGGTGCATCAAAAATATCCAGAACTCGTTCACAGTGAACCATCATCGAAAGATCATGAGTTGGGGGACCAGCTGTTTCTGTTGTTTAATCAACTATTAAATTCAGCAGAACTCCTAGTCGACCATATTGTAACATTGGATTTTGATGAATATGACGATTGCAGTGCTGATTATCAAGAAGATAAGAATGATATTGCTTCAAACGTTGATGGTATTAACTATTCTTATGATACAATGTGTGGCATTGTAGAATATTCAAAAAACCATACTTTTAATTCAATACGTAGACGATATAAACAAATAAAATATAAAGAACAATTACGCCGCATCAAGCAATACGTTCTCGACAATGTTGTCTACCAATACACGATTCAGATTTGAGGCGCTTGACTATTAAAAAAGCGCATGATTTAAATATCGTTGGTTTTACGGCATCTCATTATTGAGTATTCAACTTTAAACATCGCCATCACATTTCATCAAGAAAAATAACAAAGCTGGTAACCAAAAATCATTTGGAAGATCGAGATAAATTATTGAAATCCGCCGAAAATTTTGTCCAAACAGTAAGAAATACGATTTCGAATTATGCTGTAAATCATATATTGAATAGCGATCAAAGCAGTTTCAAGTACGTTGTTTACGAATGGAAGGAAATTAAATAGAAAATAGCACTTTTGATCTTTCAGTTATAATAATTGATCAACACGGCTGCTAGCAACAACCGGTGAAAAGATAATAAGAGGCCGCGTCAAGTCATTGAATGCTGTTACTTATTCGTACTAGATTATGCCGATCATTAGTATGGCTGGGGAATTAATTGGCCTGGTTTTTATATGTTTACAAAAGCCTACAGGAAAACTTGGACCGCGTGTTACACAATCAATTTATCAAGCGAGTAATATTCATTTTTCCTGCAGTAAGAGCGGAAAATTGACTAAAACACATATTCGGTATTGGGCTGAAAATGTTCTAAGTCCATCGGTTTCTGAAGATTGTTTACTGCTGCTGGACTCGTGGTCAGGTCAGACAGATCCCAGCATTTATGATGATATTTTCGTTGAAAATATCACTTGCAAGCAAATGCAAATTCCACCAAAAAACACCGGTGATATTCAACCGTTGGATCGTTATTTTTTTCGACAATGGAAATATTTCAAAGAAAAAATTTATGATCGCGTGGCCATTGATCAAATAAACATTGATATCTGTTCTAGAAACTGCATTTTAAAAATGCATTCTTTGATACATAATCAACTATCAGCTAAAACATTCGCACCTTTGATCAAATATTCTTGGTATTCGAGTGGCTATATGTCAAAAGATCCTATGGTCATTTTGATAGTGTTCATGATGTGTGTTTTTCTTTCGACGAAGATTTCTGTTCTATGGTAGCGTGCGATGACTACTCTTTCATTTGCTGCAGCCATTGTCATCGCATTCTATGCTTCAACCACTTTTTTTGTAAATGATCATAAACATTAATAAAAGACTTTGAACTACTGATACTTTATAAAACGGCATGCAACTCAACTGTAATCATCGTGAATGAAGAGAAAATCCTTCAGAAAAATATTCTTACGAAAAAACTGTATAGCGAAGTATATGTGTCAATTTTTCGGAAAATGTTTTGGCTATAATTTTTTATTGCAGCAGCCGTAGCCGCTAATTGTTTCATACTTGAGATAGGTATACTTGACTTAACAAACCTACATTATTTTCATTGAAATCCCCGGGACACACCTGGGGACCTTCCCTTGTCAGTTTAATACTTTCTACTGCCTAAAACTAAAAACTGATATCATATTTGGAATCAGGATGATGAATTACCCCTACCGCGATATATTTCTCACTGCTCTTGGATCTATAGGTCAAAATTAAGGGCTCCAGGGGGGTCTGTGTAACTCTGGAACGATGAGTGATAGAAACGTCGGCCTTGCGTAGATTGAAAGAACTCACCTACCTCTACCAAATTAGCGAATAAAAACATGTAGTTCATTACACAGACGACTTCAGAATCCTTCTTCCTTTTAATGTTTCCAAGAAATGATCTTATTGGTCAGATGCTTGACCAATCAAATTAAGCATAGTTACATGCCCAATACTCTTCCAAGTCTAACCGTGAAAACCGCAGGTCTCTAGCTCGTTTCGTTCAAAAGTTATTCAAAAAATACTCACAGACCATTCTTTTTTTGGATGGACAGTAGTAAATATATTTTACAAAAGTAAATGGTAAATATATTATTTATTTTACCAAAGTAAATACAGTAAAACCTCTCTTGAATGAACACCATTGGGACCGACAAAAATTGTTCACTATTGGGACGTGTTCATCTATGGGAAATATTGCGGCTATTTAGAACTCATATTAAATAGGATGGAATAAGTCTTTTTCTCATGGTTAAAGTATTGAGGAAGAAGTGTCACCACTTTATTCGCTTTCATTCTGATGTCTTTAATATGAAGCGATCAGTTATGCGAGAAAGACTGAAACATTGGGCTTCATGTAATATGTCGACCATGATAAAAAGAGAAGAGCAAGGAAGAAAAAGTGCATTTTTGTTCACTCAATGGAGGTTTATAATATCACTTGGAACTGCAAAAACAGCGTTCAAAGTAGGAGAAAGAGGTGTTCACCTATGTGAGATGCATTTCCAGCAAAAATCAATCCGTCATACCGAAACGTGAGTGAATATCGGAGGTGTTCATCTATGAGAGATGTTCGCTAACAAAGGTTTTACTGTACTCTATTTCTCTAAAGAAAAAGTAAAGTAAATGTACCACCCCTAGTTGAAATATATTTAATTGTTTATGGAATAGATACCACTTGTATTTTCTTCGTCTGTTTAGACAACATATGTCTTCTTTATTTGTTTCTCTCTGAGCACTCATGAACAGAATTTCTTCTCATGTTTTAATCTTAAGTTCGGTTCTATTCGGAAAACGCTTAGCAACGCTAAAATAAAATAGAATAAATGAGAAGAAAGAGAAAGTTCTGCTTTATGTAGTTTTTATCTAAAAGAATTTTAGCTAGTTTCATTATTTATTTTTTCTACGTTTCGGGATATTATATTGAGTAAAACATTTTTGCCCATCGAAAAAAAGCTTGCCCATTTTGCCCATCATCTTTTTGTCACGCAATAGGAGTTCGCCCATTGGTCTGAAAATTCTGGTTGCGCCACTGACAGCAACAAATGGGAAGGAGTGCAGTTGCAATCAATCCTCCAAACAATCAAAACAACGAAACCTATTTGCAACACAAAGGAGCAACCAAGAAAACCGAACAAGTACAAAAGAAGAAAGAAAAACGATTGATTATTCATTACAAACATGAACAACGATTTCGATCATTCAAACGAGATATGCATCACGTATACGAATCTACCTTTAATAATACTCCAGTCTCTGATGTAAAGATGATTGTTGGCAACCGAAATCGTCAAGATTCAAGAAAAGAACTTGTTCGAAAACGACCACCAGCATTCGTATTAAAAAACATTTTAAAAAAAGTTAGCCATCTAAATGATTTAAATAATAGAAAACATATCTTCATACCAACACTTCATATGTCTATTTTTAGAGTGGCGACGAAGCAAAACACGAAACAAAATGCAACAGACGATAAGCATCAAGACCAATCTCGGAATCGACCTTTCCAATCAATGACATATGTACAAAAGAAATCACTGAAACAGAAATTCTTTATTGCACACAAGCGATAAAGAAAAAGTGTAAAAAAAACTTTCCGTCTTTCCACCTTATTATGGATTTTCTCTATTATTCTGAAATAAAGCCATAAAAAACAATAATTTCCCTTCATCCTTTCACAGGAAACGATATAAATGCCATCTGATGAGTCCCTTAAGCAAGGACGAAATCGCGATCATGGTAGCTTGTCTCACCCTCACCCTCACTCTCAATTTTCTTCTGCTCTTTCTTATTTTAATTTTCATTCTAAATATCTTCCATTATGATCAAACGTTTGATGAATGTTGTCTGATTCTTCTCAAAAATCTAATCAATCAAACAATGTCTTCACTATAGTTTGTTCCACGAATTCAATTTCATGGAAAACGTATATGACAAGAAAAAGATTCATTCTATTTCTTTTTTGTTGCCAAGCTGATTTTGAATTAAACGAAGATATGCAAAAATCTTTTGCCACTCGATAAGATCTTTCAATAAGATCGAAAGCGGTCGTGGTAGTTAAATTATTGTACTCACCATCAAGCAGAGTTAAAGCTATCTGATGAAGACCCTTTAACAAGGTCGAAATCTGGATAATAGCATGTTGGACTCACCCACCCTCACCCTCTAGAACATCTAGAATGCCAGCAGGTTTCGGCTTAGAAGTTTCCAACCCAGCTATCTGAGCTATTGCAAATAAGATCTTCCATGGTTTTTGGTTACGTGTAGACCTCCTTTTAGCCTAAGGATGAGATCAGAAGCCCTAAATTGACTTAAGTATACGTTGCGCATCTGCATTAGTCACACCATGATAATTGTTATGCCACCACCAAAGAAAAACATGAAGATGGATCTGGAATTTATTGGCAAAGATATACTTCGAAAAAACTCCTTGAAAATCATACATAGAAATCTGCCAACGAGTTGGCCAAACTCTTCCGAGTTTTCTTAAATTTTTCGTTAAGTTTTCGGGAACTCTTCAAGAACACTGTTCTCTGTTGCAAAACCATACCTCTCTCACGATTTCTACACTGAATGTGCTTTAAGGTAGTAAAGAAAGTGCAGTATGAGGAGCAACATAGAAGAAAAAAAACGAAACACTAAATGTGCTGACAGCATTTTTTTTATGTACACAACTCGTTGTTATCACTGCTCGTCCATTGTGTAAAACATCAAAACATTCAAATTTCATCACGATTCAGGTAAGACAAACACATACACGTATGGCTTCATCTACTAATATCAATCGCCGCTTTTTGGAAAGTGTTCGTGATGAACCAAAAAGCATGCTTTTACCAATATCTGGTTATGAAAAGGTCACTGTAAAATCGCTTGATGATGCCTGTGAACCAATAAAACACTTATTTGATGAAAAGCTGAAAGATTACGTTACCATAGCTAAAGGAAATTCATCGCAACTCGACGATGGACTCACTCCTAATGAGTCAGCTGCCATTCATTTATACACTCTAGAGTGGAATGTCCACGAAAATAGTTTGTATATGCTTTTGAACCAAACTCTTCGTCTGGCTGACTGTACAAAACTACAACCATGGTTCAAATATTTGAAGCTGTTTATGACAGGCTTTTTCAAACTGCCGTAAGTAAGAATAACGCATCATCATATGTTATAGTTTTTTAATTAGATCAAGCGAACAAACACTAGTCTGGCGCGGTGTTCGCGAAGACCTCAGTGTTTCTTATCCAAAGGGTAAAGAATTTGCTTGGTGGGCATTCAATTCTTGCACTGCTTCGATCGAATTGCTCGAAACTCCGAACTACTTGGGTAAATCTGGTGTCAGAACCGTATTTTCTATTCAAACAAACAGTGGAAAATGGATTCGAAACTATTCATATTTTCGTAATGAAGACGAAATACTGCTACCACTCGGAATATATCTCAAAGTTATTGGAAGTTTGAATCCAGTTGAAGGTCTACATATAATTCAACTTCGTGAAATTTCGCCACCATATCAAACCCTAGTGGAGTCTTTCAATCTAAGTCAGATGAAAAAGGGACTACCACCATCGAACACATCATCATCAATATCGAAGCCAGTAGCTACAAAGAAGAACTATACAACAGCAAGTGTTACACCCGAATCACTTGTTGAAGTGGTTTCTACACACGGTAAGTCTGTGATATCTTGTTGAATATGAGAATATCTTGGAGAAATAAATCTTATACCAATATCCATATTTTATCCACATCAAGTCTTCAAGTTTTGGGAAAGTAATATTTGCAGGAACGATTTGAGTTTAAAAGTTAGTTCATATCAGGGGTCAGAAGAAGGCTATCTTACGCGTATTAAACACTGAATGTTTCAATTGATTTAACTCGTATCGAAGTATACGCAAAACTGAAAAAATTTTATTGCAAGGCTCAAGTAACCAGCAAGAATTCCAAGTCTAATTGATACTTTTTCTATTAGTGAATGCAAAAACATCCTATGCTTTATTGATAACTGTCGCGTTATTATATTTAATGAAATTATTTGTTTAGAAAAACCGCAAGTCACTATTTTTAAGAAAAACTCACCATATTCCGGTAAAAAACTTGTTCAAATGTGTATTTTTAACTCTTCACCTCCAAAAAAAACTTTTAGTATTTAGCATTTACGACAGAAAGAAAGAAATATATGAATGGAACTTTTGCTGTATCTATTCATATTTCACATGTCTTTGATTCAGCTGTCTAAGTTAAAAGCAATTTTTTGTCATTAGAATCAAATAAATGAACCATATGTAAGGGCCGTGCTTGTAGTCGTTGTCATAGTTGTTCGGCTAATATGACAGGGTGCATTAACTCACTAGCTAAAGTCGTTATTGAGAATTGAGTTAGATAGATGATCGAAGCTTTGGCTATTGTCGTTCTCATTAATCGCTTGCTATGTAGTCTGGAACTCGGTTATCAGTTTGATAGTTACCTAGCAAATGATGATAATAAACCAACTGAACCATGATAAAACACATTCTAGTGTTATAAAATTTGTCTTTAGCTGATGCTCGACCACAGATAACTTTACTCACAATACAATAGATGAATAGACCGATTGGTAACATACTATTCCGCTTTCATTTGATCTTCGAACTCATCCACAATTCTGTTTGATCCTTTTACGATGACGAAAACATGAATAAAACTTCTGGCGACAATATGTTTACTTACTTTGTTATATCTAGCTATCGATTAATTTTTGAGACTAGCACTGAGGCTTTCACTGTCTATAAATAGTTAGTTCGTAAAGGTGGTGATGGAAAGGATTGTTATTGTTCGTTTTTCGACTCATGCTAATCCAGCAATCACCTTCCAGTATAACTTTCCAGCGGACAACTTAGGTAAACTAATACATTATACGAAGCGTTTTTCTTAATCAATAACTCGCTGAGTTTCTTTTGCTCAATATCATATATATATTCGAGTTAAATAATCACATATATCGAATAATACATACTGATGCCACTTGTACTCATATTGGTCGTGGTGGTCATTATAAAGAAAAAATCGTCAAAAAAAAACATCGTCGATATCTACATCATCG
>JAJEKB010020422.1:413008-445604 GCA_022393335.1 Macrotrachela quadricornifera | reverse complement strand
TAAATTTCTTTGCAACCAAAATGCATCAATTGAATGTGGTTGTAAAGCTTTACTTGGACGAGTAAAATCATCATTTGCACTCTAAAAACAAAAAGGAATGAATTAAATCTTAATATAAAATTAAGAAATATTTACTGTTTTATTAAGATTTTTTTCTTGAATTGTATAATCCATTTTTGCTTCTTCACCTTCAGATAAATCACCTTCTTCATCTTCTCGTATTTCATTTTCATCACCTTCTTCTTCATCACCTGAATCTTCAAATTCAACATTAACACCATATGTTTCATCAATTTCTTCATCTAAATATAGTATATATATATATATATTTATCAATTAATTATTATTGGTTTTACCTTCTTTTCCAGCTTTATCATCTGTTGACCAATCGGTTATTTTTTTTCCAAGATTAACAAGAAATGCAAAACGTTGTTCAGGAATTTTTGTACTTAATAATGTTTCAACTTCATTTTTACGATCTTTATCACGTAATTTATCATTTTTAAGTACAATTAAAACTTCATCAGCTGCACCACATAATATACTACGTGCTTGATCACCAATTGCTTCTTGAATAAAACCAAGTAATACTTCATATGTTTGTTTAGTTTCTTGAGTTTTTGGTCGATATAATATACTTGATGTATCATCAGCTGCATCACCAAGTAATGTTTGACCTTTAAATCGTCCAACATCATATTTTGATGAATGATCATCATCTTTTTTTTGTTTTCTATACAAATAAATATATACATTAATTTATAAAAAAAAAATGAAAAGTTAAAAAATAATACGAACTTATTACTACGTTCTGGCCGTGTACGTTGGGCACGATCACCCATTCTAGTACCTTTTAAATGACCTGTAAGAGAAAGTACTTCACCGGTAGCTTCATTACGTCCACGTCGATCAATTAAAGATTTATCAACTTGTAAAACAAGATTTGAATTCTAAAACATAGATTAAAAAAAGTATATTTAATTTATTGATATTATTTTACTTACCGCTTTGTATTCATATTGTGAACGACGAGCAGCTTCATCGGCCATCGTTCACTATAAAAATCTAGAAGATAATAAATTACACAGTTATTTCAATCTGAAAATAAGTTTCATTATGGCGAAATAACACACACACACAATAAGTGCAAAATTAGAATCACAAAGAGAGCGAAACTTCATTGGAGAGGTCGAGATCGATTCATTTGCCAGTAAATAATAATGCCTAATACATTGAGGACATCTATCGAATTATTCTGACTTTAATTTATATATCTATTTGAAGAGAAATTTATCAACTAACCTGTAATTGATCATATTTTTTTGAGTAGTGAGATATGAGAGTATTCAGTCATCATCATATTCTCTTAGTCTATGGATTCGAGTATTATACAAAAGAATCTTATTGATGTTCAAAAATTTAAAATAAACTTTTTCTGAGAAAACGAAAAACCTTTTTTTTTGAATTTTTCCAGTTTATAATTTGTCAAATACGCAACCCAAAGTTCTCTATCCAAGCTCCTGTTAGATATTTAAATATCTTTTTGTTTGAATGTGTTTTTTGAGTGATTGAATTTGTCAAACCTTTTCTCCATTTAACATGTAAGCATTAAAAAATAGGGCTTTATCATGCACTGTATTCTGCGATGGTCATTCAAACAAAAAAAAAATAAAATATATAGAATGAATCTGGATAGAAAAATTTGGATTACCAAATCAGGTATTTTTTACCTTTGTTTGGTTCATATCTCTGTCAAATATCATGGTATAAAGTTGAAAATTTTATTGTAATATCTTCACTATAGCTCAACATATACTGAATATTTCATGGATTTTAAGGATGGTGATCTTAATATATAGACAAAAAAAATCTCGAAAGAAACCGCTATTAGATTATTTTTGATGTGTTATATACTTTTCATCTCTTTTTCAAAAATAAAGTCTTTAATTATGACTTTATTTTTGTTTGATTTCACTTTGTGAAGTGAAGCTTATACGAATGCAGATATATACTTCTTTTTAAGCTAATCACAAGACTTTGACTTTTTTCTATGTTGTCTATTCATTTGTTTTCACCTGTGCTTGATAATAAGTAAGTCTGATAAGAAAAAAGTAGAATGAATTATCTTTTATAGTTGAGTTTGTATATATTTTATCTTCACCAAAACATGCTCTTCTTGTCCAAGTAAGTAAAAAGGTGAGTAAGTTGTATTTTGCAGAAGTTTGTCACAACATTCAGAAAAAAATGATAATTTAGAGATTGATATAACCTATAGTACATACATATATTCGTACAAATCTCGGGATCTATTGTATATAAACGGAAGAAACTACTATTCATATTCAAAAACAAAGACAAGTAAGAAAAACCGTAATAACTTCTAAACGAAAAATCTTAGCGAGAATCGATTTTTTTATCTGATTAATTTTTAAAAAAAGATTTTTCTGAAAAACTCTTGAAGTCTGAAATGATAGAATGACATAATTTCGTTCCTGATATGTGAACTATAAACACCAGACATTTCTCTACAACCATATGCACTCAAAAAATTTTCTCGATCCAGCATTCAAAAACCAGGCTCTGTCAATCAGAATCCCTAAAAAACGAGGGTTTTAATGTTCATTCTGAAAATTCAAAAATTTCTTGAAAAACAGTTTTTACTGAAAAGCCGAATTTTGAAATTTCTGAAGTATTGTACGATGTTTCATCTTGAATTTTAACATACTCTTGAATATAATTTAATATATACTTTTCCCATGTTTGGAAACAAGAGAATAATCTTTTTACGATGATCACTAGTGATCGATTTCTTTTCATTGCTTGTTTTTTTTCGGAATTTGAAAGTATTTTTTTCTTCATCAATAAATTTGTGCATATAATCGACCAAATGCACAATCAGACTGAATGTGTCTTATCAAAATTCTCCCTACATATTGATCAACTAATTTAGAAGACGAATATAAAGCACGACTGGTAACAATTACTTGACTTGGCCTTAGAGCACAAGTCGAGAGGTGAAATGGTATAGAGTTGATCCGACAATCTACTAATCCCGTTTTAAAAACATGAAAATTATTTTAACATTAAATATATGTTATACTTTCAAGTAAATCAATTTATTTATTTATATGTATTTTTAGATTACCTAACCTTATCCTTTTTATTTCTTATTCAAAATATTTTCTTGAAAAATTGTTATCCAAAATATATTTTATATTACATTATACTCTTAGTAATCAAATCTTATTTTAATATACAACATTATATAATGTTTTGGTTTGCAATATTATTTCTATTCGGAATGATTTCGTATTTAATTTACAAAAGATACAGTAAACCAAAGAACTTTGCTGCGAATATTCCTCAACAATATGATCATGCCATTATTATGGGAGGCAGTATTGCAGGAATGGTAACAGCTGCTTATTTATCAAAATTTTTTAAACGAATAACAATTATCGAATCGGATGATGTATTAAATGACACATTCATGAAATCGACACCCAACGAAATCTTAAATTATCGTTGTACTCTTGAAAGTCCAACATCACTAGGACGCTCAGGTGTAAGTCAAATCTATCAAGTACATGCACTTCAAAATGAAGGATTTAAAATATTGTCGGAATTATTTCCTCAATTAAAAGATAAATTATTTAATGAATATAATGCTTGTAGTTGTTCAGTTAAAAATGAATCAAGATTTATTTTTGACGGTTCATTATTGAATACAAATATAACCGAAGATATTGAAATGTTGGGTATTGATCGTTTTACATTGGAGATAGCTTTAAGAAAAGAGTTCTGCTTGCAATTTAGTAATCAAATCGAATGGAAATGTAATACACGAGTAACTGACTTAATAGTTGATCAATCATTAAATGTTGTCAAAGGTATAAAATATCGATCGAAGCATAAAATCGGTTCACCATCGTTTGATATCTATGCTGATTTTATTATTGATTGTACTGGTCGTAATACATCATCACCTAAATGGTTGAAGAGAAGTCTCAATTTAATTGTACCAAATGTACAAATACAGTTTGGTAGTGGTTATGTTACATGTGTTGGTGAACGATTTCGAACTGGTGATCCGTTGCTCGATTCAGCAGTCTTACTTGGTATTGGAGTTGATCCTCCAAAGAAAAATGTAGGATGTGGTGTAACTCCAATGCGTAGAATAAAAACAACGAATAATAACTCATTAGGACTATTAGTAAATATTATCGTTGGTTATGTAAATTCAGAATATGTACCACATGATTCATATGAAGATTTATTAGAATGGACAAAAGAAAATCTACATTCAGAATGTTATACAATATTAAAGGCAACAAAAATATGTAGTCCAATACTTACATATCGTCGCGCATTCGATGATAGAAACTTTGTTGAATCATTGGGTAAAAAATGGCCTCAAAATTTTATTTTATTAGGTGATTCAATGTGTACATTTAATCCTCAATATGCACAAGGTATGACACATGCATGTAGACAAGCAAGAGAATTGGCGAAAATATTTGACGAAAATTGCCATAATTTAAAAGACATTTCTTGTATTTTCAATCGTCGTGCTTCAGTAATTACGGATGAGTGTTGGTTTTCTGCGATCATAAATGACTGGAAAACACCGACATTAAAAGTGATCGAAACTGACAAATATGGGCAAGTGAAAACATATCAACGTGGAGGTGATTCAACTTCAACTAATTATCCTGAACCACGAACATCCTTCATGATTCGATTTATGCAATGGTATGGTTATTGGCTCCTTCAATGTGCATCAAAATCCGGAGAATTGTCCACAGACTTTCTGCGTGTTACAAATCAAAGTGCTAGTCCATCAATATTAATGAAACCTACAACGATATTAGCAGTTTGTCGTCTTGCATTAATGCATTATTTCAATTTATCGAATAAATGATTCACTTAACTCGAATTCTTTATTCTATCATACATTAAAACTGTCTTAATTCGAAAAGTTTCAAACCTTTCATTTTCTTACTGTAGTTTCATGAACTATTTGAAATAAAAGCGAAAGTATTTCACAGAAGACAGTGTCTATTACTTTTGGCTATTTTGGATACTACATATGATATCCATTATTGTTTCCATTATAAATTTAGTATAAAAACTAATTCTATAGATTGATGTAGTTTTATTGTTCTACAAAATGATACGTTGATATCCTTACTGTTAATTTCTTTTTTAGATTTTGATTTGGCTCATCTTTGAAAACTAAGTTTCGATGTGTTTATATTAAAGTAGTATCATTTTCATTTAATTACAAATAGATCATAGGGTGACAAATTGTGAGAGTAGCTGCCTATGCCTTTCGGCATGATGACGTCTTGTATAGTCTATACGTTCACAACTGTATCTTTTTTTTATTAAACAAGACGTATATAGAAGAGGACAAAAACATAGAAAGACATTATAGACGAAATGAGGCATAACAGTCGATAATCGTTGCAGTGGTCGCAGTTTCATTATCAAATAATAATACAGTTATCAAATGAGAGTTCATGTTCCGATCAATTAACACTTAGAAATATGTTTATAAATTAAATCTTAATGTTTATGCATGAAAATTAGAAAGTTTTCAGTGCTCATACCAATCTTATACCATTGTAAATGATTATTCATGATATAAGTATCCACAATGAAATTTGCGTGAGATATTTTTTTTCCTAATACAAAAATGTATGTAGTCTTTGAAATTTGACGGAATCTACACGTTTTCTTTAAATTCACTATACTGATACAAAACAGTTAAAGTGCAAAATCCTTAAAAGAGAATAGTTCTTTTAAGACAACAATCAATTGTCATCAAACTTTCTGTGACTTTTATCCTTAAATGGACAAATAAGCTTGTTGTACATATTCGTTATATATATATAGAGAGAGAGAGCAAGTGTCCCTAATTATGACAGCAAAAGATTGCATGATTTTGTTTGAGTTCATTCACAACTATTTTACATATGAATGGAAATATTTTGATATATCTATGATCCCTAGATTTTTCTCTTTCGAATGGTATATGAATGAGTTTTCTCCGTCAATTATTTACCGAGAAATCAGCGGTATACGATCGTGGACTCAATCTGCCGTTATTAGGTGCCTTGTCCCTAATTTCGACACACCTACAAAATTCAAGCAAAATCTTATCTTTCAAAGAAAATAAATTTTTCAGGCTTTTTCATCGGAAAATGAGTAAAGATCATCCGAGTAATTTTGTAGGGCATGTCAAGATCTACTATAATCTAAAGGTTCAGGACTGACGAATTTGTCTACAATGAGTTCAATAACTTGCAAGGAAGATGTCTAAAATTGGCAAAAAAAACTAGTTTTTGACTCATAAAATCACTATTATCCTTTTAGAAGCCATTCAAAATACACTCATTCGATGCAGAATTTTTTTCTCTATCAGAATATGTATAAAAATTGAAGAAGTGAAAGTCTTATTGAAAATTGGTACGAAGCAACAATCACACAAGTAATTTGAAGTGTAAACTAGCTGATCATAAGCTTGCAGAAGAGAAAGAATCTGCGCGCATTGTTCGCAGACACCATAGACAGCTATGAGAAAGGAAAGAAACCACAATTAAGACAAAAGCGCTATGCGACGGCAAAGAAAATAAAAAAATCTTTTGTTGTGACTGTAATAAATTCTTCTATCTGGATTGTTTTTAACAAGAAATATTATTCAATGGAATAAAAGACTCAAAAAACATATCCAAGATAAAGCAGATGGCACATTGTGTTTAACCTCCTTCCTAAGAAAAAAGCAAAAAAAAGTGCTTTTCTATATAGTTTCTCATCAAACTATAGCATCGTTTCGAAAAAGCTAAGGTGGTATTCAGAAATAAGCAGCAAAAAGTTGCTTGATATTTGAGAATTTGTTTACAAGTCTAGATCTTTCTAACAGCTAGATACTAATGCATTAACTACATTTTAAAAGCCTATTAATGCCGACTAGCATATCTAAGAAAATTGTCGCAAGACATAAATCGTTTTTATGATCTTGGAGTAACGGCAAAATCTTCCCAGTTCTAATTGTATTTGTCATTATAGCATTTAAGTTTAGAACAAAATCATTACAAATCAAAAATGATAATGATTGAAATAAATCCAAACTTTCTTCTTTTCTAACAAAAAGGCGTTTATCATTTACAGATGACATCAGAATGTGGAAATACGATTCTTAATTATAATGTCAGATATTTATGACCTTGTTTAACAAAAAGTGTGTCTAAAAAAGAGTACTTATATATATGAAGGATATTTATTTATTGTACCTATCGTCGCATATTTTTCTATGGACAATTTGATCACAATAATTTTTGAGAGAAAAAAAAAAGAACATAATTTTATGTAAAGACAAATTATTAAAAAGACGTCATAAGTATTTCTTTTTTCTTTCATTTCTTATACGTAGTTTTCAATGTTCTCGTCATATATCCTTGAATTGAATGCCGTCGCATAGCACTCATCTGTTTCCTTTACTACAATTGCATGTTTGACTCTGTTCAATACAGCATGCACTAAATGATAACAATTTAATGCATATATTTAATACAAATATAATGAATGTAAGTAAATAAGTAATTTAAATAAAAAAAAAGAAGATAAAAAATTCTTTAGGAACAAGTTTCATCAACAATTTGCAAACAGTTTTCAAAGTAGGATAAAAATGAAATTATAAATTCATAATTTTTACGCTTTTTTTCCTATTTAAGAACTAGACAATTAATTATCCTTGTATCTGTCATTTTTACAATATTACTTGTGATAGGCATAATTTTACTTATATTGGCTAGTATAAGTATGTAAACTAACTACAATTGTTTACTCTAAAAATTTTAAAAAAATAAAATGAGACTGTCATAAAATAATATTCATATAATAAATCTCATTGTTTTCTTTATTGTAGAACCTTGTCTATTCACTAAATGTCATTCAAAAGCTTCTCAATGTATTAATCGATTTCCATTTAAAGCACAGTGTATTTGTAATGCAGATACTAGTGGAAATGGTCGAACAATTTGTGATGGTAATTTTAGAAAAAAAAGAATCTCTTTTTAACATTCATAATATTACTTCTTATCGAAAGAATGTGGAGTAAAAAATAGCTCACCAACTGCTCGTATTATTGGTGGAGCCGATGTACCTATTCATAGTTGGCCATTTACTGTTCTTATTCGTCAACGATATAAGAATATCGTTAATTTAAAAGGCAAATCTTATTTAGTAAAATATTTTCTTTTCTTGGTAAATTTTATTGATTATTTTTCATTTTGTTATAAAAGGTTACAACATCATGGTTATGTGGAGGAACATTAATTAATCATAAAACAATTTTAACTGCGGTCTGTTCTTTTTTTTTATAAACAAGATGAGAATAATCAAATAAATTATTTAAGGCTCATTGTTTAAGAACAGAGAGTGATACGTATGTGATATATAAAGATGAAACTATTAAATATCTTTTTGTCTTTTTCTTTAGATTCGATTATGCATCAATGAAAATTCCAATTGTTTGGAATAAATATTATCCTAATCTTGAAAGTGTAAGTTTATTTCTTTCAAAAAAACAATTGATGAATTCATACAGTGAAAATTCTATTTAGACATTAGAAGTAAGTGTAGGTTTATATGATCGACGAAAACAAAGTGAGCAACATGTTGTAAAAGTTCTTAAAGCAATACCAGTAAGATAAAGATATTAAATCATATAAAATCTAAATTCTCTTTCTAAGCATCCATTATATGATAATAAAAATTTACTTAATGACATAGCTATTATTAAACTTAATGATTATATTCGACCATCAAAAACTATTCAATTTGCTTGTTTAACAAAATCTTCATTAGATATAAATATAACAGGTACTGTTGTTGGTTTTGGTGATACAGCTACAGGCGCACGACAAAGTAATATATAATAAATAAACAAAAAAAATATGATAATATTCTTCTTCTCTTTTTTTTTAAGGTTCATTTATTCTTCAACAAGTTAATTTAACTATATATCCAAATGATTTCTGTTCAAATGTAGTACCATCAGCAGTAAAAAATTGGGATTTACAATTATGTTGTGGTGATCTTAAAGGAGAACGTGATACATGTCAAGGTGATAGTGGAGGTGGTTTATATATTCAAAGAAATATATCAAATATTATACGTTATACAATTGATGGTATTGTTTCTTATGGTGAACAATGTGCTAGTCCAATGAAACCGGGCATTTATACACGAGTATTGAATTATATTGATTGGATTAGACAAAATAGTGATTTTGATATAAATGAAATTTAGAATATTTCATAGAATCAATAGATAAATTAAAAAAAGACAGTAGTCTAAAGATATGAAAAGAGAATTTGAAATTTATATTTTATGTTTATATACAAAATTATAAATGATGCCAAAATATAATTCATCAAATAAAATATAGTGTATTGATGCTCTTAATTTTTTTCTCTTAATAAAGCAAAAGACTGTTTTGAAATAATTTATTTTCAGCAAAGCTTTATTACAAGTCGTAGCGGTTTATCTCAGATTGGCTAGTCATCTTAATTTAATATGTAAATATGTGAAAGAGTTTTGTAAGCTAAATAAATAGAAATTAACATATTTATATTATGTGAAAGTTTCAATGATAATGGATGGAGCAAAATTTTTGTATGAATTTCGTTTCTGTTTTTATCATCCGTTTTCGAGCACTATATATATATATATATATGTTCATTACAATGAATGAAGGCTTCGATATGGTATTAAAATAATTGCTATAGAATATAAGAGAATGAACAGCAAGTAAATTGATTAAAAAAAATTAATTGTTCAAATCAATTTTCCCGACGCGAAAATAAATTCTATAGCTTCTCGCAATATCTCTGTTGAAATAGAGTATAATTGTTCAACTACTATTCACAATAATGCAAAAACAGTGTCCACAACAACATCATAAGATCGTTCACTTTGATCTTTATCAAATATATAGAAAATCTCTTTTGTTACACAGCAATTAATACTTGATCCTTACATAATAGAATCTGAGTAATTATAAAGAACCTTTTTTAACTTAAAAAAAGTTTCGGAAGACTCTTTTGGCACCTTGTGTTCTAAGATTTTCAAAGATCAAGATGCTTCTATATTTCATCGCAAAGTTTAATGCAAAACTTTTTTTTATTAGAAGTTGTAAAATGAAGACTGTCATTGATTTAAAACAAAAGCCAATCATACTTTAATTCATATCTATTGTCGCCACAATAATTTTCGTCATATAAACGAAATATAAGAGCCTCCCTAGATATATTTATATTCAACTGTTTTATCTTATTTTACTCTTTGGAATTTTAGATATTTCATTACATTTATTTGCTTTATTTTGATAGTTTATTATTTGAATCCAATTATACTAGTAAAAGTAATTCTTGATATTATTATTAAATTTTTAATTTATGTATAATTAATAATTATTATTGTGTTTTTTTGTATAAATATATACATTAAAATAATGAATATATTCTAGATGCGTCCAGTTACTTTATTTACAGGACAATTTGCTGATATACCATTAGAAACTCTTGCAAAAAAAGCTCATGAATGGGGTTTTGATGGTTTAGAACTGGGTGGACATCTTGATATTCATAAAGCATCAATTGATCAAGCCTATTGTCAAGAAATTCTTTCTTTATTATCAAAAAATAATTTAAAACTTTTTGCTATATCAGCACATTTAATTGGTCAAGCTGTATGTGATCATATTGATGAACGACGTCATCGACCGATATTACCAGAACATGTTTGGGGGGATGGTGAACCTGAAGGTGTTAAACAAAGAGCAGCTAAAGAAGTTATTGCAGCTGCCTATGCTGCAAAAAATTTAGGTATAAAAATTGTTACTGGTTTTACTGGTTCAAGTATATGGCATTTACTTTATGGTTTTCCACCAATTAGTCCTGAACAAATAGATGAAGGCTATGAAGATTTTGCTAAACGATGGAAACCAATACTAGATGAATATAAAAAATGTGATATTCATTTTGCACTTGAAGCTCATCCAAGTGAAATATCATTTGATATTGTTAGTGCTGAACGTGCATTAAATGCTATTGATAATCATCCATCATTTGGTTTTAATTTTGATCCATCACATTTTGGTTATCAAGGTGTTGATTATCTTGAATTTTTACGTCGTTTTAAATCTCGAATATTTCATGTTCATATGAAAGATGTTGATTTTGATTGGAATCGTCCATGTGAAGCAGGAGTTTTTGGTGGTCATACAATGTTTGGTGATCCACGAAGATTTTTTAATTTTCGTTCACTTGGACGTGGAAAAATTGATTTTGAAAAAATAATTCGTACACTTAATCAAATTAATTATCAAGGACCATTATCTGTTGAATGGGAAGATGGTGATATGGATAGAGAATCAGGTGCTAAAGAATCCCTTCAATTTGTACGTCGATTAGATTTTAAACGTGGTGATAAACAATTTGATGCAGCGTTCAGTAAACAATGATAATAATCATAAAAAATATAATTGCTATACTCAATTTCATTTCTTTTCTTTTTCTTTTATATTTCAATTTATACATACATATTCTAATCGGAAGGAGCAACAGCAGTAGCAATCGAAACAAAGAAACATACATGCGCAAAAAAGTCAGTCAGTATTGGTTTTTTTTTCGAAAAAAAAAACGAGAGAGGAAGGAAGAGCGATAAAGAACAGACGTTATATCGTATGTGTGTTGGGTGCAATGTACAAAAAAAGGGACGACACAACATTGGTGTAGACAGACAAAAGCTACTGCTGTTGCTGCTGTTTGGATATACAATATATAAGGAAGGCACAGTCAAATCATGCAGTGAGAAAAGAAAGATAGAATAAAAAACAGAAAAAAAAAGACGAAATATTGTCAACGAATCTCTGGTGACGCTTGGTCTCATCGTCCTTGAAACGACGTATGTATTTGATGCATTCTTATTTTTACTTCATTTGTCTGTTACAAAACGAATTAAAGAAAAGGAAAATTGATAATATGTAAAATAAAAAAAGAAAAACTGCGTACTCGCAAAAGGAAGAACAGACACATGCATACTCGGCGTAAAAAAGTTTATCCACGCATTGTGCTGACTTGTTGTACTTCTCTCTCTCTTGTACGTAAGGAACAGGTAAGAATCGACATAGAGAGAGAGAGAGACAGAACAACAACAATGCAAAAAAAAATACATTAACGACAACGTCGTGTGATGTAGATAAAGATTCTCGTCGTGCGAAAGTAAGTGTATGTGTGAGAGAGAGAGAATCTAGTCATCTTTCGTAACAAGAAAGTAATAGCAGCATGTGAGTATACAGAGAAAGAAGGTGGATGATAGTGTATGCAAAATGAGTAGCTGAATAAATAGACAACGAAAAAGAAGAAGCAGCATTAAATTTTATTGTGCATAGTTTCGCGTCACCTTGACTAAAGAAATAAATTAACATATACAATTGGCACATATTTTTGTTTATTATATGTAAGTAAAATAAAACAAGAATTTATTTATTTGTTTATATAATTATTTCAAAATATTCCAAAAAATTTTCTTATTTTTATTTTATTAAATTAATTTAGAAAAAAATAAATAAATATATTGAAAAGAATTCTATATAAAGATAGAAAAATCTTTTATATTATTCATCTCTGTGCAATACATCATTTCCTTAGTAGTGTCATATGCGTGTATTTGTCGTCTTCTATTTTTTTTTTTTTGCTTATGTGTCTTGCTTTTTGTCATCTTTCTATTCATGCTTATGTCGAACGTTTTTGTTCTCAATGAAGAAAGAATGTGGGAGACAAAAAGTACAAAGAAGACTCTCTGTTGAACACACACATATATAATCGGTGAATAGAAGGAAAAAAAAGTCTATCCATGTATGGGTGTTATACAACTTCTCGTTTTTTTTTTTCTTTATGTTTCTATTCTCCTTTTTTTTCCAACGACGAGCTAGACAGAATTGGAGTAGGGAACCTTGGAAATGTGCACATAGAAGCATTATACACGCAATTGTGAACATAATGGTTAGAACAAGAAAAAAAAAAAAGAAAAACGAGAAAAAAAGGAGGAGTTTTTTTTTGTAGAAGAAGAGAACATAAGCATTGCGCTGTTCAATCCTGACCGTGCCACCAATAGGCACGTCTTGCCGTCCTTCAAAAAAGTGCCTGTCTTTTTCTTTCTCTCCGTTATATAGCGATAAAGAGAATAAAAAAAAAAACCGAAGAACTGTTCTGAACATCATCAGTATGAGAATCAACAAGAGAAAGACGAACGAGCAAACAACACACTCGTTCTCTCTCTCTCTCTCTGTCTCTCTTCTGATGATAGTAGATGTGTGCATGCAAAATATGTTCATGCCCCGACCGAAGGGAGGTTCGACGAGAATTTCTCTCCCCCCTTCTCTTCCAAGGAACACCCACTATTGCTTTGCTATCTCCATACGTATTTTTTCATCATATATTTTTCCGGGAGGACTAGAGAGAATGTTGTGTGAACGCGCGTAAGCGCAAGCGAACGAGCAAAGAAGTCCACCGACGTTATTGCCGCTATCGTCACTGAACAAATTCCAAGAAAAGAGAGATTTCTGATAGTAAGTGAGAGAGAGAGTAAGACAAAAAAGCAGTACGTCATTCTGTTTTTTCCTCTCTATCTTCCTATATCTTAATTCGCTGTATGTATGTAAGTGTGTAAAAGTACGATCGAAGTATGTCGTCGGTAGCATAGAAGGAAAAAAAAAGTTTACCTGAGTAAAGAATTTTCTCACTCTATATATATATATATGTTTTTTATGTATATTATCTAAAACGAGATTATAATCATTATAATCATAATAGGTTTTTTTAATAAAAAGAGCGTTAATATCTCATAAATCACATTTCCTTTTTTTAAAATGACGCAATATTACATAAACACATATCTATCATAATAATATCTATTATTATTCTTTTGTTTTATTTTTTTTTTGATTAGAAATGACCACTGGGACAAGTATAAAAGATCGTTGTCGTCTTTGTTATATACGTCTAAAAGATACATCATTATTACATCATAAAATCTGGTGTACACAAAATAATAATCGCATATATAATATATATAAACGTCGTCCATTTCGTTATCGTGATTTAATTGTACGTTATTTATGTATAAATTTACCTGAAAATAATTTAAATGATCATTATTCAAATGTTATTTGTGGTACATGTGCAACATCACTTAATAAACTTGATACAGCATATCGTACTGTTGAAGAAACCCAAAAACTTCTTCAAACAAAATTTCGTAAAACATCACAAATAATTCGTTATCAATTAGATAAACAGATAAAAATTTTATCACAACAAAAACTTTTAAATGAACCAAAACGTTTATCAAAACGTAAAGGTGCACCTAAACATATTAATCAAACATTAAATCAAAATAAAAAACCAACAAATGCTGTACAATTAATTGTTAAAATTCCATCATCTAATCATGATGATAATGATAATGAATTAATTGAAACACAAAATTTATTTTCATCATCGTCATCATCAATACCAATTAAACGAACAAGTCCAAGACGAAAACATGAAATATTAACTGAAACAACAAATCAAAAAAAGAAATTTAAATCTTCAATAAAAGATTCAGAATTATCTGTAAGAAAAAACGGTTTTCTTTTATGTATTCATTCATTCTTTTTTTTCTTTCTTTTAGAATAATATATCTGATATATCAAATAATGAAATATATAATTGTATTAATTTACTTAAACCGAGTACTTCAACTGATACATCAATTCATAATCTTCCTTTAATAAATTTAACAACACCCGGTTCAATTTCTTCTCCTTCTTCTTCTTCTTCTCCATCTTTATTATCAATTAATAATCGATCATTAAACTCGGTGAAAGGCAATCATATTGAACGTATTGCTGTCTCTCTATTATCTGTATGTTTAATTTTTTCTTTTCTTTCTCTTTTTATTAATAATATTGAACAAAAAATTAATATTTACATATAGATCATTGAATTTAGTTCGATTAACAAAAATAATTTTTCCTTTTTTTCTTTTTCTTGTTTATATTTATTTAATTATCCGTTTCATTGAACTTTTTATGAAACAATTGAGATTGATAAGTGATGACTTTTTTTTCACTCTCTCGATCTTTAAGTGGTTAATTATGATGTTTTAAGAGGTATCGATGATTACTTATCCTCATACTTAAAATAGAATGTTCTATTAATGTTTATAGAATTTTTTTTTTTGTTTATTTATTTATAGGGAACAGAAACTCTATCCGATATTGGCACTAATAATCTTAATCTATCAAATGGTACCACTGATCATATATCTGATCAAAGTAAGATTTTTTGTTTTTATTAAAATAAGAAAAATAACTAAATAAATAAAATTTCTAATAGATTAAGGGGTAAGAATGCATGAGTTTGAAATAAGAAAAATATATTTGCTGTGAATTAATTTATTTTTTTGTCTTTCTCAAAATATTATTTTATTTTTTCATAAAATAAATAGATTCATCAAAAACTCGTGGACGTCGTAAACCAACATTATCAGCTGTTGCTGCATTAGAAGCTACAACAACAAATAATATTTTATCATCAACATATACAAATGTAGCAACAATTCTTTCACCATCATTAGATGAACAAGATGATGGTGATGATAATATTTCAACTGGTGATATAAGTAATGATAGTTCAAACATAAGTACAAATGGTTTTCAACAAAATGGTACAAATATTTCAAATCTTAATAAACAAATATCATCAACAATATCAACAACACCAACAGCTGAAGGTCTAGCAATAACAGCAATTAATCAAACAGGACAAAAACAAGTTTTTATGGCTAAACAATTAGGAAATTTAAAAAAATATCAATGTGGTCTTTGTGAAAAAATTGTTACAAATATTCAAATTCATGTTAGACGACATACAAATGATAAACCATATCCATGGTGAATAGATTTTAAATTAAACAAAATAAGAATATATATTAATTATTTTTTCTTTTTATTTTAGTACTTATTGTGAAAAACGTTTTACTAATTCTGGAGATCTTCAAATTCATGTTCGAATTCATACTGTAAGTTAAATATATCTCTTTGTTTTTTTTCATCACTTATTAATTCAAATTAATTTAGGGAGAAAAACCATATGCATGTCCAATATGTTTAAAAAGTTATCGAACAATTGGAAATTTTAATAGTCATGTTAAAACTCATGATTCGGGTGTTCGACCACATCGTTGTGAGTTATGTAATCAAACATTTCCTATACCAAAAGATTGGTATTCACATTTACGTTCAAGTCATCGTTCACGTATACCAAATAATAATCTTTCAATAACAACAAATAATTCAAGTACATCATTAAGTTCAACAAATACAACAACAACAGTAACACAACCATTATTTTCAAATGCTTTATCAAGTCAACAACAACATAATGAAATATTTGTACCAAATAAAGTTAAATTAGAACCAATTAATCGTTCTCAATTAATAATTCAATCATCAAATATTGATGATCAAGAACCTGTTAATATGTCAAAAAAAGAAAATTCAGATGATATTGATGAAGATGAAGAAAATAATGATGATGAGGATGATGATGATGAAGAAAATCATCATCAATCAACACATAATTTACTTTCTAATGTATCATCACCTGTTCATGCTTAAAACCTAGTCATTTTAATTGAATTCTTTCTTTATTGGAATAGTATAGAAAGAAGAGAAACGAATAATCAAAAATAAGAATGAAAATGAACAGCCAAGCAAGTCTTTCTTTTGTGATTGATGGTTTTTTTTTTCTTTTGTTTTACTTTTCTTGTCGTGATTTTTGTAGCGCAATATCTTATGTATTATTTTATTGTTGTTTGTTTTGTTTCATTGTTGTTTGAAAATAACGCAATTGTATATTTATTTTCTTTCTTTCGTTCTTTTCTTTCTCTTTTTCTAGGTGAATAAGAATTGAACCGTATTTAATGTTTTAATTGTCGTATGTTCTGGTCATTTGTTTTTCTTTTTCTATTGTGAATAGTTCATGTATTCATTTTTGGGCAGTGGGTTTTTTTTTATATATATATAGATGCAAATATACATCCTAGTCGATGCGTATTAATATTATGGGAGAGAATAAATGAGTTATCTATGTTTGCATTTGTTTGTTTGTTTTTTTTCCTTTTTATTTAAATGAAAATGGAATGAGACTATCGTATATGTGTAACTGTTATATTTCATTGCTGTTTCGTATATATCTATATATATATATATATATATACATATATATATAAAAAAAAAGATGATATAAATATGATTTTATTAATGTTATTATTGAGCAAGCAAAAGGTTAAATATACTCTCACATAGTAACAACATTTCTTACTGGAGTCTAAATGAATATTTACTCTGTTTATTGATTTTAAAAGATTAAGAAACATATTTAAAAGAAAAAAAGATTAACTTTGTTAAGGACAAATCGATTATAACTTTCATTTTTATACTAAGATATGAAACAAAAGACTAACCTTGAAAATATGGTAATTCTAGTTTAAATATTTTTTTCATCAATATGTACAATAATTTATCAGAAAAAAATCATAAAAGATTTGAATAATTTAATTTCTTTTTTTTTTTTTTGTCTAACAATACATTCATGATTTATATAGTTAGTATTCAATTGATTAATTTATGTTTTTCTCTAATCAGCGAAACACTTGATCGACTATATATTTATTTATTCATGATAAAAGCTATTAAAAGGATGAATTATCGATTTTAGTTCAAAATTTATCTCTCATTTTTTTTTCATCATACCTTGAAAATTAAAGGTTAATCGATGTGTAAAATTTTGACATCTTTTTTTTTGTTTCTGTTCATGGTAAATAATCAATGAAAATTTTGTTATGTAAATTTTGAAATGATCTTGAATAAATCATTGAATAGATAATTTCTTTTTTTTTTTTTAATTAATTCATTCTCAAACTGATCTATAGGAAATAGTAGATGTCATATCACATATAACGCACAAGAAAAATCATAAAGGAGATTCATAGTCATCACGTCATTATTTGTGTAACTAAGCGTCCGCGATCATCTTCATTATCTAATGTTGCGAATTGTTGTGATCGTGGTGTAATAGGTGGAATTGTTGAATGACGAGATCCATTTGATTTATGAAATGTTATTGATTGATCCGTATTGCAATGATCACGTTCATATATTGTACGAAAATGTTTATACAATTTATCAATGACTTCACCAACAATAATATCTTGACCATTACGTGCAAGTAAACGTAATGCAAAACAACCATCTTCTTGTAAATAATCACGAACAAATATTTTATGAAGACGTTTTTCATTAAATATTTTTTGTTCTGATCCAGGAAATTCATCATTTGATTCATTTATTAATGCCTGATTCATGGTTAATTTTCGTCGTACATATGCTGAACGACTATCAACACGTACAATACGTAATAACCATGATATAAAATCACCAATATTAAAGGCTGCTAAGAGTAAAATCCAAAACCAAAGAATAAGAAAAATTTTTTCATTAAACAAATTAATTGGTAAAACACATTGAACTGTATAACGATGTACAATACCTACTTCACGTATATGAAAATCACATAATGTAACACGTGGAAAACGTTTTGATTCACCCCAATCAAGACCACGAATAAATTTAGCAATAACTTCAAAACCAAATAAATGATAATCATTACCCAAAAAAGCATTTAAAAGAAATATTTGTATTAATGAATTAATAAGAAATAAGAATTTAACAAATGTAAATAATAATACTATAAATGAACTTAAATGACGATGACGCCAAAATGTTAGACAATACCAAATTTTTTGAGGAAATTTATGTGGACGAGGTTGGAATTGTGCTGTTGAATTATATCGATTTTCAATATAGACACGTATTGAATTTGCAATATAATCAATTGTTTTCTTTCGTTCTTCAGCTTGATCAGCTTGTTGTTCTTGTTTTAAAGCTGCTCCAACTAATTTTTCAATATCCAAACCAGATTTATTATTTAATGATCTCCAAAGCATACGTGGAAAATAAAAACAAAGAGCCATAAACAAAAGGATAAATGGTGACCATTGATAATATTTCAACATACCTAATAATAATAATAATAATAATAAAAAAGTTTTCTTTTTTTAAGTTCATTAGAAAAACAAATAAATCTTACGTTCATATCTTGTTGTTTCCACATGTGGAATATCATGTTCCATTGGGACATAATACGTGTTCATAATCCAACAAATATCATTTGCATATTTTTCATAACCACCTGTAAATTGAGCAGGTACCTAAAATAGATATAAAAAAATGTGAATATATTAAATAAATTACATATGTTACCCAGCATGTTATTGGTGACCCGAAATATTGTTGAGTTGTAACAATAGCTGCAAATACTAGAATCATTGTTACAGTATATCTATGGTTAAGTCGATCGATAAATACATCATCATTTTGAATTGAATGATGTTTTCCAGCATTTAATTTTGTTGCAAGCCCCAATATATCCATAATAATATATCGCGTTTATTAAATTATTTCAATCAAAAATGAAAAAAAAAAGAAACGAAAAATATTTTACTATGACAAATAATTCAGTACACATTTTTCTGTAATATAAAAGAAAGGGTTAACATTATCATTTTTCTTTGTTTCTCATCGTAAAGACTAAGTCAATGCCATTTATTAATTTTTCTTCTTATTCTTTATACTTACCATCACTTTATTTTTGTTGAATAAAGAGAACGAAAGATGATCAAATCATACACACATTTTTATAATAATGATTACATCACATTCAATTACACTTTTGTCTCTTATCACTATTCTCATTGTTCATGTTTATTTTAGAATTTAGGATGTCAAACGCTAACATATAAGGACAAAACTATATATATATATATCATGAATTCAACCTTTGCATTTTCATACTAATATGTTTAATCTATCTATGATATATCATCTTCAAATTTAAATAATTGATTTTCTTATATATTATTTCCCAATCACTCACCTTGTTTCTTTTAATATATGATATAGACTTATTGATAAAGATTTTTTTTTATAAGAGGTTACAACATTACAGGCAATGAAAGTGATCTTTTATGACCTGTGCATAGGTAAGATAAATGTATAAAAGTACAACGATTAAAATGTCCTTCTACTTCACATGAAACACAAAACATTACCACAAACCGCTATAGCATTAGTTGAATGCATATCGATTGCACGTACACAGAGCAAATAGACAACTTTAGAAAAAAAAAATACAAGGGACAGCGAAAAAAAAAGATGAAAAATGCTTTCTTCCTTCTTTTGTCATCAATCGATAAAAAAAAAGGACAACTTATTTTGTATTCGAAAGATAAAGTTGAAAGACAGAACAAATTGACGATGACATGAATGAATATATATTTGCAGTCAAGCACATTATTCGTTTCGTTGGCAATGTAAGGATTAAATTTCAATAAGGATCCTTTGTCTGTCTATTTGCCTATGAAGAAAAAAAACGATCTTTTCTTCCTTTAAAATATGCCAAGGCCATTGATTATCTTTTGCTTTTTTTTATAACAAAAAAAAAAATAAAATAGATCCTACATTAAACTTTAATATATCACAATAACATATATTAAGAATGAATATCATTGAATAGAAGATAATGTAAACTTCAAATATTTTATTCAATAAATGTAACAATAATTATTTTTTTATTGAATACCAACAATACAAATATATTTTTTATTAAATGTCAAGAAATTCTTTATATAAATATCGCAATTTATTTAGTCGTCATCTAAATTCAAAGCAATTCTAATAATATTTTTTTTCGTGAAGTTTAAAAAGATAGATGAGCTAAACAAAACAAAAAACATTTATAAATAGACATCTATCGATAGCTAATTTTCATTATGTCTAAATAAATGCTTTACATGATATTCTAACCATGAAAATTAAAGATATTAAAATCACACTATATTGAAAATGATTTATATAACATAAAAGCTATAAGAGGTATATGAAAATTGGTTCTAAGTTAACATAGAATCATTACATATATATATATATATGTTCTTTATCTTCAAAATATGTATTCTAACAATTCTTATCTTGTTGTCTTTTGTATAATTATAATATTATTATTGTCTGAAGGATTGATATTTCATCTATTCAAATTTCGACATTTCTTCTTTCTATTTTATCAATACATATTAGTAGACGAGGTCAATATACTTTATATTTTTCCGGTGCAAAACCTTTTTTGTACTTGACAAAAAAATCATATGTAATAGTATTCATGAATATATTATAAAAATTGTTATAAATCAATAAAAACATGATCTTAGCATCGAACATTTTAGTCTTAAAAATAAAGTGCGATACTTTACATTATTTGTTGATTCACAAAAAAAATTTCTCTATAAAAAAAAAAATTTTGAGTTCGACAATTATATTCCTTGAAAAAAAAAGAAAATTTAATTATTTATTTTATTTTCCATTTCTTTTTTATTTTTTACTTTATAATAAATCCAATGAAATTTCAGCATATACAAAACTATTGTAATATTTTAATGTAAAAATTAAAATTTTTTTTTCTTATGTCTTATAATACACTTTTGTCATGAACAAACATCGATCGTCTTTTTTTGTCGGAATTAATATATATATATATATATTTCTTTCTATATTATGATAAATATTTTTTAGAAAAATACACTAAGGAATTGTTAAATAACATTTTTTCCCATTGACGTAGTTCTTTTGTTTTTTGAATAACGACGTCAGTATGTTGCTCTTATTGAGTATGATTCTGTTGAAAAAAAAAAAACTCATTCATAGTTCTTGGAAAAACAATTTTATTTTTTAATATATTCTCTTGCTGGTTACTTTATCGTTGATTAGGACACACTTATAAATGAAAAATAACAGGAGAAAAAAAATGAGAAAATAAAAAGAAAAAAAAGTAATTTACCTTTATAAGAAATAGCATTTCTCAAAGGAGATAGTGAATGTGCGTCAACAAATAAAAAGAAATAGTAGACAGACGTGAGAAACTTCTTTTTTTTTTATATTCAAATATCACATTAGAAAAGTGTTATAGAGTATTAATATGAGCAGTAAAAATAATACAATACCAACATCTTATAATAATCCAGCTTTTGATGATGAACCAACTGGAGTTCGAAATAGTACTGGAACAAGTCCAATGGGTTCAAATATTTTTATTGTTAAACCGGATGATGATAAGAAAAATCGTGCACATCCACAACCATATCGACATGATCCAGTAACAAAAAGAAATTTTGGTCGAGTTATTCTTCGTGGTATTCGTTGTATGTATTTACATACATATTTTACGTTTTTCATTTTATATATATATATGTAACATAATATTTAGCTCTTTGGGCAACACGACAAACTGAAAAAGATCTTCGAAAAAATAAAGATTTATATGTTAAAACAACAATACGAGAACTTATTCTTTATTTAGTTTTCATTACTATTTTATGCATCAGTACGTATAGAATCACTTTTTAAAATTAAAAAAAAAATTTTTCTTTTTTTTTCTTTTCTTATTTAAGTTACATTTGGTATGACATCAACAAAAACATATTATTTTACAACAGTTTTACGTACAATATTTACTGAACGAAAAGTTCAAGGTATTGGTGATCGACCAGCATATGATGATATTGCAAATTTTGATGATTTTTGGGATGTAAGATTAAATAATTTCAATTTTTCATATATAAATTCGAATGTTCTTTTTTAGGTTATGGGTGATCCTGTTCTTAATGGGTTATTTGATCAAAAATGGTATAATGGAGAAAATTTAACAGAAGATCAATATGGTTATGTTTTATTTGAAAATAAAATTCTTGGTTTACCACGACTTCGACAACTTCGAGTAAAGAAAAAAAAAAGCTTTTTTTTTTAATTATTTTATATTTAAAATTTTTTTTAAGGTTACAAATAATTCATGTACTGTTCACAAAAAATTTCAAACATCAATTCTTGAATGTTATGGTCCATATAGTGGTGGAAAAGAGAATCGAACTAGTTATACACCTGAAAATGATACATTAACATCGACAGCGTAAGTTTATTTTTCTTTTTATTTATTTTTATATATGAAAAATTTAGATGGGAATATCGAACATCAGGACAACTTCGTGGTTCATCAACAAGTGGTTTAATTTCTCGATATGGTGGTGGTGGTTTTGTACTAGATTTAATACCAAATTATAATAATGCTAAAGAGCAGTTGGATGATTTAAAGAATAATTTATGGATTGATCGTGGTACACGTGTAGTATTTTTAGATTTCACAGTGTATAATGCAAATATTAATTTATTTTGTCAAATTAAATTAACCGTGGAATTTCCGGCATCAGGTGGAGCTGTACCATCAAAATCATTTTCAACAGTTAAATTAATTCGTGTATGTATTAGTTAAATATTAAAAATAAATGTAATAAAAAAATTCTTATTGTATTTTAGTATGTTTCATCAATGGATTATTTTGTATTAGCATGTGAAATTTTATTCATTATTTTTACAGTTTATTATACAGTTGAAGAAATTATTGAAGTAAATTAAAAACGAAATCTTTTATATTTAAAATAAAAAAAAGAAAATCTTATTTCAATTTAGATTACACGTTATAGATTTCATTATTTTAAAGCAATTTGGAATGTACTCGATGTAATCATCATTTTAATATCATATGTTTGTATTGCATTTAATGTCTATCGTCAAATTAAAGTTGGACAAATTCTTGATGAATTATTAAAAAATCAAAATAGTTTTGCTGATTTTGAATTTCTTACTTATTGGCAAATACAATTCAATAATGTTGTTGCATTTGCTGTTTTTCTTGCATGGATTAAGGTAAGATATTATAATCAGCTATAGTCGATCTCATGTTGTCTTTGCCAACATTGCGCCGTCGTGACCAACCTCTGTCAGTTATTTTTAATGTAGGTTTTGATATAAATATTTAGATTTTCAAATATGTTTCATTCAATAAAACAATGACACAATTATCAACAACATTATCACGTTGTGCAAAAGATGTTCTTGGTTTTAGTGTTATGTTTATGATTGTCTTTTTGGCATATGCACAATTGGGTTATTTATTATTTGGTACAATGGTTGATGATTATAAAACATTTGCAATTTCAATGTGAGTTTTAATTTTAATTGATTTTGGTTTTTAATACGATATTATATTTTTTAGCTTTACTCTATTTCGTATTATTTTGGGTGATTTTGATTTTAATGGTAAAATAAATAAAAAAAAAGATTTATTATTTAAATTAATTATTATTTTCTTTTAGCAATATTGGATGCTCATCGTATTCTTGGTCCAATATTCTTTTTAACATATGTATTCTTTGTATTCTTCGTTTTATTGAATATGTTTTTGGCTATTATTAATGATACATATTCTGAAGTTAAAAGTGATATGTCAACACAAAAATCGGAATTTGAATTAGGAGATTATTTTAAAAAATCATATGAAAAAATGCTTGATCGATTAAATGTTAAACGAGATGTAGGAAAAATAATTTTTATATCATAATATATTCAAATAATATTTTTATTCTAGCGTATTATTGATATTCAAAATGCATTAAAAAGTGCTGATGTAAACAAAGATGGCGTTATTGAAGTAAATAATTCGTCATTTTTAAATATAAGACAGGAAAAAGAATTAATATATATATTTATTTTAGTTTGATGAATGGCGTCGAGATTTAAAAGCTCGTGGTTATACTGATGTTGAAATTGAGAATGTTTTTTCACGATATGATACTGATGGTGATCGAGCACTTCGTGATGGTGAACAACGTCGTTTTAAAGCTGATTTAGCTGCACAAGAAAATAATTTAGAAATGGATATTCAAGATTTGAACGATTCTCATGCTGCACAGTAAGAAAAAAAAAATCTTTTTTCTAAATTTTATTCTTAAACAAAACAAAATCATCAATAGTAGTTTTTGGGCAGCCAGATTGCGGCTATATCATACAACTTTGTATGTCACATATGTTCAGATAGATATGGGTCAATAAAATTTCAATCAGTACCATGTCTTATTCTGTTTTCATCCTTCAGACTTTGCCAAGCTCTTTCAATATTGTGTGTGCATGTGAGCTCCACTTTCTGGATCTACAAAATTGTACTCATGATTGACCGTAAGGTGAACAAAATTAGCAGCAACTAAACCGCTATGAGTCTGTCATGATTGTTTTCCCAGGCTTGACTTGATTAATGATGATTGGAAGTAACGTAGTTGCACTTCTCTTCGGAACAGTTTTCATAAAACATTCACGAGCTTCGCGATATATTTCATTTAGTACTCATTGTTGTGGAAACACCCATTCGATCTGATTCTTTCTTCGAGTGAAGAGGCTCTCGTTAAGTTCCATAGTATAGGTATGCGATATTTGAGGCTTCATTGCGGATTTGTTCAGATAAACGTAGACAATTCATCATAAATTGTGTACAAAATAAGACAGTTCGTAAGGCGCTATCGATAAGTGGCTAATTGTAGATCGACGATCGAAGGATGAAGTGGAGAGGTAAGTGATGGTATTACACACTGTTTGTTCATGGAGATAAATCCTAGTGGACCCTATAGATAACAAAGAAAGTAGGACAGTTAAGTTCGAAATAAACACAAAATGTTTGACGAAATTAGTTTAATACTATGATCAGTATGGTAGGATTTATAAGAGAAAAAACTAAAAGTTAAGATAGTACCGAAGAAATTTTAAAAAATTTGGGTGAAGGGACGATAACAAATCAATAATCTTTTTTTTTATTTCAACATTAATTAAATTTAGAAAAGCACCTGTTGTAGCATCAGTTTCAAACACTGGAAATGAAAATGAAAATGTTAATCGTATAACATATGATGAATTTGCTATATTAGTAAGACGTATTGATCGTATGGAATATTCAATTGGAAATATTGTTTCAAGAGTAAAAAATTTTTATTTTATTCTATTTATTTAATTATAATGTTTATTTAAATATAGATTGATGGTGTATTAACAAAATTAGAAACATTAGAAAAAGGAAAAATGAAACGTCGTGAAGCACTAACAAGAATTCTAAATAGTATTTCAGAAGTATGTTTAAAATAAAAAAGAAAATATCTGTTTTTTTTACGAGAAATAATTTTTTTTTTAAAGGATAATCAAATGAGTAAAGAAATGAAACAAGAACGTTTAGAAAAAATGATTCGAGATGAACTTGAAGAAAATAATTCTGAACGACAAACACCAATTCAAAGTTTACTTCCAACAACAACACCAGGTGCACCTGGAAGTGCAAATTCAAATCAAAACGATAGATCACCACGTCATTATAGTGCAACAAATCCTACTGATTTACATTATTAAATTAAAAAAAAAATAACTTGTGAATACCATGTCCATTACGTTTAACGTATATATATACGCACGTTTTAATCATATAATAAACAGCTTTTTGTATTGTGTTAATGCAATGTTTTCTTCTAAATAAATAAATATTTATCATTATGAATTATTAGAAATTTAAAATTATAAAAGAATATTTTCAAATTAAACAGTATTCTACTTATGAAGAAAAGCTTCGAAGTGTTTATTCATTTTTTCATAGAATCATCAGCTTTCCTTTCTCGAAAAGAGTTTTCATTTCTTGGATATTCAACATATTTGCATGAGAATTGTCATGTATTTTCATTGTTTGCCGAAATATCCCATTTCTCACAAGAGGTACTTTCTTATATACTCACATTACATATTCCAGAACAGATAAAAAGATATATATGCTCGTTAGTCAGAATCAACAACCAATTATTTGATGATTGTCTCAATTTTATTATGACAACTTCAAAACTTATCCACGTAGTTGTTCCATTTACTCAATTATTTTTTAAGACAGAATACACGGAAGAGATTTCATTATATATTTTAACACCAATAATGTGAGAATTTAATTATTGCGACGAATTGATATAACACCTTTCAACCAAAAAAAAGAAAAAAAGTCTTTTAATTTTTGTAAACCTTCTAAATAAAGTAACATATAATGTTATTCAAAGATATAATATTGAATTGAATTTTTAATTATATATAAACTAATATTTATTTTTATTGTCATTTTTCAAATAATTATATCAATTATCAAAAAAAGGAAAAAAGACGAAAACGATTTTCTTTAAAAATCTTATATTATATAAAACATTTATTTACTTTTAAATGACAAACATTTTAATATTGTTCAAAATGTTGATATAACATTAAAGATTTCTTTAATATTTGTACGAAATGTAATTCAACAAGATGTTGACCTTGCATATACGAACTAGTCATTTGTTGTATATATGTGTTCTATTACGTTGTTAAAAAAGATAATATTTATCTACTGTCAACGAGGCGTTCGTTTTTTTTTTTTTATTACTCATTATATTCTGTACAACCGTTATTCATTCTTCTCCTTCTTCTTCATCCTTCTTTTGTTTTGCTCTTCCATGACTGCTGATTTATACATTAATTCATCTATCAAAAAATGTTTATCAATAATTTATCAATATATTCAGTATCATTTATTGGTATTATATTAATTATTATGATTATAAGTCTTTCAAATGCTCGAAATATATTTGTTAAAAGAAAAAAACGTCGTTCAACATATAATAATGATTTATATAATGTTAAATATATGTCAAATTTTACAAAAATATCTTTTGAAGATGATGAAGATTTAATACAATCTGATATAATATTAAATTTTTGTGATAAAAATTCAATTGAATTACGTTTAGAACAAGATCTTGATAGTGACAACGATGATAATGTATAACATTTAAAAGTCTTTCAGAATATTTATTTGTCAAGTTTAAAAAAAAAATATCTATATATATATATATATTTACTGTTAATAATAAAAAAAGATCAAAATAATAAAACAAAAAAGTTATTTTCATTCATTTTTTTCATGTTTATTTTCAAATTCATTCAATGTATCAATAGGATTTTCTTCTTTTTCAATATTTTCAATTGATTCATTTTTAATATTTAATATTTCACGTGATCGAATTAATTCATTTTCATAACGTATTAATTGTAATAAAAAACCTTCATTTGGCCATATTTGAGGACGTTTTTCAACAAGAAAATTAAATGCGTCGCTTAATGTATTATGATGATATTTCATTAAATAAGCAAGTACAATTGTTGCTGATCTTGATATACCTAAAGAAAATAAATGTTTTTTGTTTTTAGATTTTTATTTTTTTTCTTTACCAGCTGCACAATGTACTAAACAACGTTCTTTTTTTTCATAAATTTCATGTAATAATTCATTTGTTCGATCAAAATGCTAATATATGAAAAATGATATATTTATATTAATTATAATAATAAATGAAATATTATACTTGTTTAATATTTGTTCGTGGTTCGTCAGGCATTGAAATATGTATAACATTAAAATTATCAAGAATTGATTGTTTTAATTTTAAATCACATACATTTAATATATGTTCTAGACAAAAAAAAATCAATAAGAATGTATAAATTAAAATTTAAAGAAAAAAAAAATTTACTAATTTTAAATCGTCCAAGTAATTCTTGATTTGTTGCATGTTCAATATTTCCTAAAAAGAGAAAATCATCAAGTACAAGTGATGGTTCAGCTGTTCGACCAAATCGAAAATGTTTATCAAATGCTAAACCACGTTCATGTTCAAGAGTTTTCATTCGTGCACGTTCTTCATCAGTCATATTTAATAATGAATTATCATCATCCAAAGGTTTTTTAAACAATCTTAACATTCTTTGTATTATTATAGCAGTTATGATAATTATAATCTGAAATTATATTAATATAGATACGAACATTCAGGGAATTATCAGTATGTTAATAGGAGGATAAAATATTGTCATTTTTTTCGGTAGAGGAAATTTGGAAAAGGGCAATGCATGCGTTATAAACATCTCATAACAATAAATCATGCAATTATAGTTTTCTAGTTTATAAAATTTCAGTTGCATTTAACAAAACAACAGATTTTAATGGTTAAGATTATGTTATAAAAATAACTACTTTTTCTTTTATTTAGATCAATCTCGTCATAAAATAAATAGTTAGTATCGTTTATGGCGGATAGGAAAAAGGAAGTGATCTTATGAAAGTTGAGATTAAATCGGTAAAAAATCTGTTTTTATATTTACAGATCAAATTCTTTGAAAGTGGTCGAATCCAGAACAGCTCTATTATAAAATTTTATTTTGGCATGTTGTCAAGAAAATATATTGAATGATATCTTGTTAATAATGTTAGTTTTTAAGTGTATTTTTCAAATTTGACCGTAGATATAAAAACTCGACATATTTACTTATTCTACAAAACTATAAGAATATTAAGAAAGGTCTAACGCTATCAGTGTTTCTAAGAACCAATCTATTAAACAAAAATAAAACATACCGATTGTGCTGCATCTGCTGTTTAATGCATTGCTCAGTAGATACTATTGTTGGATTTTTCTAGAAAGTCTCAGTCATTAGATAGGGCAATTTAGGGAACGTCTATCTGTATAAAATTGATTAGATTAGAAAAAGTTTCGTTTAACTGATTTCAAACTTTCTATTTCTATAAGTTCTCATAGCAACCTAGACTCAAATTATACTATATTATAGCCTGACGAACGTGATGTTGATAATAAAATGTTCATATTTTTCAATCGAGTTTTTAAACTAGTGCTTCAACGAAGTCATTTTTTAAATATCGCTATGAGAACTTATAAAAATAGACATAAGAAATCTCTTGAAACCAAATGAATTTTATATTGATAGGCGTTCCTCAGATTGCTCTAAGTAACGATGAAAATCCAACCTCGGTAACTATCAATGTTCGAGGATTATGCAAAAAATATTTCTCTCGGTCTTTTTGTCTATTTCTAAGTACATAACGTCTTGTATATTCGAGCTCATTCAAATTATCTATGGTCCAGCAGACACATATCAAAAGCAGAGTTATCGTGTAGTCAGATTTCAGAATGACATTCCTGCGTTTCCTTTATATACTAATCACTTCATCTTTTAATAAAAAAATTCTTTTTTTAAACTAGATATTTCTCCTTTCGAACAATACTGATAATCCCCAAATAAATATTTATATTAATATAACTTACCCAAACAATAAAAGATGAAAAAAAGCTAAATAGATTATCTAATATCATTGCAACAGAAAAATGATCAATCGCATGCAAAATACATAATTTAATAATGACTCATTAGGTAATAAAATTTCATTGGTTGAAACATTTCATCAATAAAAAAAAGAAAGAATTTTTCTTAATATATTCAAAAATAAATATAAAAAAATTTAAAATAATTAAAACTTCTTATGAAATTTTTTCTTTTTATTTCTTTTATTTAATTTAATATAAAAATAACAAAAACAAAAAAAATAAAGGTACAAGAAATGGAACAATGGCAACTACTTGACAGAATTTATTAACAGCAAATCAATCAATCTCTATTTAGATAGAATTTTTTTTTTCTTCTTTCCTATCAAATGTTTATCCAAAGTGTATTCATTCATAAATAAAATAAAATCATGTACGGAAAAAATAAAACTCTTAATGCTCCATCTGATATGCATGCAAAAGAAAAGTTTGTATTAAGATTATATATTTTAGTTTTTTTTCAAATTAATAAATTTTATTTTTCATAGATTAAATCTTTATGTTTATGAATATTTGTACCATATTGGTGCATCAAAAGCTGCTCAGGCATTTTGTGCGGATGTAAGTTAAAAATTAAATTTTATTTAGTTATTAGTTATTTTTTTTAATATTTTAAAGATGAAATGGGAACCAAGTAAAATGTCACTTGGTGAACCACCTGGATTTTTACTTAGTTGGTGGTGGTAAGTAAAAAGAAAAAAATTATTTTATTTTGAATTATTTTCTTCTTTTTAGTGTTTTTTGGGATTTATATAGTGCAGCACCAGAACGTAGAGATCAACATCCACATTCAGAAGAAGCTAAAGCTTTTCATGATTATGTAAGAGAAAAAAAAATAGAAAATTTAAATAATAAAAATAATTTATTTATAGGGATTTATTAATGCAAATGGTATGCCTCCTCAAGTAAAAAATAAATTTTTTATTTATTTTATATATATTTTTTTCTTTAATAGCCTAATACAAATCCAAATGGTCCACCACCAATGCCAATGGGCGTCAACGAACCAATGCATAATCCAAATGTTCCATTTTTTCCTGTAAGATAGTTCTTTTAAATATAAATAATTTTTGATTTTAATTATTATATAGCCACCAGGACAACCAATGATGAATCAGGTATAATTATTATATTATATTTTAATATAAAACAAAACAAAAAAAAATAAAATAAAATATTTTAGTATGCACGTTATCCAAATCCTCCACCACGTTCACTTGTTCGTATGCCATCTCAATCGGATTATCCAGTAAGATAAATTATTCAATTAAATTTAGACTTTATTTGGATATTATTTAGGGTGGACCAGTCATGCCACCACAAATGGATGGTGGTCGAAATGGTAATTTTATTTTATAATAGAAAAAAATAATTATCTTATTAAATATATAGGTTTACGAATGACATCTCCGGGTGCTCGGATGCCATCAAATCCAATTGGTCATCCTGGTCCTAATGGACCATTACCAAATGCCTATCGACCACAAGTTATGTCACCATCAATTAATCAACCAGGAGCAAGAATGTACATAACAAATTCCCCAGGGGTAATATCTATTTAATAATCATTCATATTTATTTTTATAAATCAATTTAGGTTGGTTATTCTTCATCATCACCTGCTCCTTATGGTGTATGTATTTCCCTTTTATTATTATTATTTTTTTAAATTAATCTATAATTTCAGACTCCTTGCCCTACTGGTCATGCTCCAACAACTCCAACAATGATGCCAAGTCCACAAGGTTTATATAAAAATTTAAAAAAAACAAATCGATATATATATTTTATTTAATTATTTAGATTCAAATGGTGGAGAAATGCCACCATATGGTATGCGAAATATGCCAACAGGAATGGGTCCAGGACCTAATCCAATGGTAATAATATTTTCTAAAATATTTAATAATTAATTTTATTTTTATTTGTAGTATCATGATCCACATCTAACTCATATTCCATCTGATATGACACATCATAGTTCAATAAATGGTGATTATGATCAACAAATGAAACAATCACCTAATCAACAACAACAACAACAACAACAACAACAAAATCAACAAGTACAACCACCACCGGATGTAACGAATTTTAATTATCCAGAAGATCCAAGTAATGATACAAATGCTATATTAAAATTAAAAGAATCAATGCAAGAAGAAGTTAAAAAATTTGATAAAACACCTAATAATGATGATTATAGTCATTTTGGTTCAATTGGTTAAATTTAAAAAATCCGCACACACAT
>JAJEKB010020422.1:401041-412608 GCA_022393335.1 Macrotrachela quadricornifera | reverse complement strand
TGATTTTTCTTTTTACTATGTTCAATATTCTTGAATGTGTGTGCGGACAAAAACAGTGATTTAAAAAAAAGGAAAGAAGAGTTTCGTCGGTTATCTTTTTCTTATTTCCAAACAACATAAAAAGAAAGAATTTTATACGACGAGTCTTCCATTAAGTGTAACAACATTTTCAGAAAAATAATTTAAAAAAGAAAACAAAGGAAAGTGCATCTTTATATGTATTTGTGTATGTCTTTTTTTTTTGTATGATGTACATTTTTTTTTTCTTTATATGTGTGTGTGTATAAGCGAAATTTGTCTTCTTCTATATATCCTTAAATATACATATTTCAAGAAATGATTATTTGTGTATTATTGTTATTTAATGAAATAGAAGTACAAATATTCTTTGAGTTGTTTTGTTTTTTCTGTCAATTTAAAATTTATTAATAATGAAAAAACATATTTGATTTGCTTCTATTAAAATCAAGAAAATATTTTAGGTTTTTTTTTGGTCAATCATATGTGAAAAAGAACAATTTATGGATACTAATGTTTATTTTTTTTTCGCTTTTTTATTTCTCTATCATAGGTTCTATGATATGCATCATTGAATTTACTGTTTTTTTTTCCTACTTTTACTTAAATGGTAAGAAGTATAATGAACTTCATATTGACAAAAAAAAAAATAGTCAAGGCAATGAAGTAATCAAAATAAGTATTTGTTTGTGTTATTTAAACTAAGAAATAATGAATAGATTCAATTTTATTAAGATCAAAGCTGAAATAAGAATTTATTTTTTCTAGATTATGAATGAAAAATTAGATAAACAATATTTTGATGTAAATTTTCATTTTCATGAAAATAAATATGAACCAATAAAAAATATCGGTATTTATTTATATATGAATATATTTAAAATTGTGTTTTTTTTTTCTTCAAAGGTAATGGTGCATATGGTGTTGTATGTCTTGCACGTCATCGTAAAACTGGTACAAATGTTGCAATTAAAAAAATTCTTAATGTATTCGATCATTTTGTTATTGGTATGAGAACATATCGTGAAATAAAAATTTTACGTCATTTTATTAATCATGAAAATATAATTACAATACGAGATGTTTTTCTTGATATAAATAATAATAAAGATGTTTATATTGTATTTGATTATATGGATACAGATTTAAAACGTGTACTTGAATCAAATCAAATATTAACTAATGATCATATAAAATATTTTTCTTATCAAATATTAAATGGTCTTGCATTTATTCATCAAGCAGGAATTGTAAGATAAGAAAATATGAAAAAAATCAAAGATTTTTTTTTGTTTTGTTTCTTTAAAAGATTCATCGTGATCTTAAACCATCAAATATTCTTGTTAGTCAATCATGTAATGTTAAAATTGCTGATTTTGGTAAGAAAATAAAAACAAAAATGTTTGTTTATTTATTTATATAAATATTTAAAAATTAGGTATGGCACGACAATATCGTGATCATGATCAAACACAATATGTTGTAACACGTTGGTATCGAGCACCAGAAGTTATACTTGGTTATACTGAATATTCTCAAGCAATTGATCTTTGGTCAGTAGGTTGTATATTAGCTGAAATGTTTGGACGAAAACCAATATTTTCTGGTAAAATTTTTTGACTTTTTATTTTCAAATTTTATTTTAATAAATATATATATATATATAGGTACGAATACTATTGCACAAATTCAATTAATTTTTATTATACTTGGTACACCATCAAAATCTTATTTATCTTCACTTCATAGTGATTGTTTTAGACGATTAATTTTAAGTAAAGATTTTTTCAGAAATAATAAAAAAGATAAATATGTATGTATATATATATAAGGTGTTGGTAATCGTCAACCGGCTAATTTTAAAGCACTCTATCCAAATGCCACTGATGATGGTATTGATTTATTACGTCAATTATTAGTTGTTGATCCTGAACAAAGAATAAGTGCAAATGCAGCACTTAAACATAATTTTATAAATGAATTTATAATTCAATTAGATGATGGTGATGATTCTATAATGGAAAATGATGCTGAAAAATTTGATTTTGGTTTTGAAAGTGAAGTAAATAAAAAAAGAACGATTTTCTTTTTTTTATCTTATTAAAATATTTATTATTTAGAAATGGACATTAGATCAATTAGAAAAAGCTATTCATGAAGAAATATCTCATTTTCAATCTCGATTAATACATTCTAATGATGATAATAATGATCAAGAATTAATATCGAATGATGAGAAAATTTTTATAAATAATAAATTAACAGAAAATCATCATGGTGTAATTATTGTTGATTCAACACCAACTAAACAATCATCAACAACAGAACTTGAAATTGATGCAACACGTCTAGTTGAAAAAAAGCGTAAACATCGACGTATGTGTATTTTATATATATATATATAATCATTTAAATAAATAAATTAATCGGAGATTTTATAGGACGAAAAACTGGTCATCACCATCATCATCATCATCATCATCATCACCATTCAAAACGTTCCTGTTCAATGGTATCGAATGATGAACAAGCTGGTAGTGGTGATACTAATGACGAAGATACTGTTCATATTTCTTAAATATTTTTTTATAAATACTTTTTTTTAATTTTCTAACGTGTGATTTAATATTCTTCCGGTTTTCCAGCATTTATATATAATTTATTTATTTATTTATTTATTTATATAATCTTAGGCTCTCTACACAAACACTTAAAATGTGTGTATGCCTATTCTTATCTCTATTATACTCTTCTCTTACATTTTCTTTTTCAAAAAAGTGCACTAAAAGCAACCAGATAGAAGAGAAGAAGTAAAAAGTGTGTGTGTGTGTGTGTGCTCGGATATTTTACATTTAAAAAACATATGACGTAAAGATTTTATAGAATGGCTCGATCAATTGTTTCTCAAACAATAAATAGCACACGAACACCAATTGATGATACATTTCCAATGACATGTACTATTGAAAGTTCACAACTTGTTGAAGGTCATGGGGTAATTGAATAATAATATAAAATAATTTATAATAATATTAATAAATAATAAAATTAGGTATATTCTATTCGAGTTGCACGTGTTTCATATGAACAATCATTGTCATGGGTTATAACAAAACGTTTTAAAGAATTTGCTGAATTAAGTAATATTTTAAAAGAATATGGTTATGATTTAGAATTACCAAGGAAGAAATTAATTGGAAATACAGAACGAACATTTATGGCTGAAAGACAAAAAGGTCTTCAAGTATGTTTATTTAAAAAAAAAAACGCAAAATTTTTCATATCTTTTGTTTGTTATATATATAGACATTTCTTGAAACACTTGTTCAACATGTAGAATTTTGTAATTCATTACTAATTCAACGTTTTCTTGATCCAGAAAATCATGCATTAAATTATTCAGGTAATATTATAATTTTTTCTTTGTTTATCATAATATTTATTTTAAAATCTTTCTAGAATTAGCATTACAACATGTTTCAATGTTTATTCGTTCAACAAATAATACATATCAAATTGTTGAACAACTTCCTGATCTTGGTAAAAAGATTATTTTTTTCTTTCTTAGAAAATGAAAATTTTGTTTTATTTTTTTGGATATTTAGGATGGCGATATAATAAAAGTTATTTTTTAGCAAGTAAAGCCGGTACTTCAAAAGATGAACGTTATCTTATATCATGGGTATTTATTTTTATTTTAAATAAAATTTTTATTTTAAAATTTTTGTTTTTTTTTCCAGTGTCATTATGGTTTGGATAAAGCATTTAATGAAAAAGATATTATGAATTGTTTAAAATTATTAAAAACAATTTCAGTAAATAGTTTCTTTATTAATTATTATAAATATAAAATGTCATTTTTTTTTCTTCTAGCATCCAGTTCTTGTTCCAATTGATGAAATTTATGCTAATGAAACTGGTACAATTACTGTATGTCGATTTTATCAAAATGGATCATTAAAAGATTATCTTCATCAGGTATAAAATAAAAGAAGAGAAAATAAAATTTTTGTTTTTTAAAAAAAAAATATTTTTTAGACAAAACCAACAAATGGTTCTTATTGGAAACGATATAGTCGAAAATCAATTCCACGAAAATGTGATTTAAATCAAATAAAACTTTGTGGTCGTCAAATATTAGAAGCATTACATTTTATTTATGATACTGGTCTTGTTTATGGACATTTACATTCAGGAAATATTCTTTATGATCCTGATCAAGCTATACAAATTAAATTACTTGATTTAGCTAATGTAATTACAGGTGTTTCATCGAAATATCGTTGTTATATTTCAAATCTTAAACAAATTCGTGTAAGTAAATAAAATAAAATTTAAAAATCATATATTTGATTTTTAGACACTTGAACATTGTGATGTTTATGCTTTTGGAAGAATTTTATATGAATTATCATCAGGAGAAGAATGTCCAACAAGTACTTGTATGCAATTTCCAAATACAATACCAATTACTATTCAACATATACTTTTAAAAATTTTTGCACCAACAGGAGATTTACCAACAATTCAATCACTTTTAGATGATTCGTAAGTTTATTTAAACTTTTCCTTTTTTTTTTCTTTGATTTTATTATTTGATTTTTGTTTTATATAAAAGTTTTTTTCAAGTACCTGTATCAAATCAAATTGAACGATTTCAATTAAAATTAAGTCCAAAAGCTAAAGAAGCATTTGAACAAATTAATCGAATTGCTCAAAGTAGATTAGAAGGTGATCAAACAAAAGTAAATATTTTTTGAACAAAAAAAAATGTTTTTAATTTGAAAAATTTTTTTTTCTTATTCTAGATTAAAATTGCACAACGTCGAACAAAACTTACCAGTCATCTTATGTCAGATGAAGAAAAACTCAGACGACGTAGAGAAAAACAAGTTTGATTTATTCAAATTTCTAAAATAATATCTATTAATTCTCTCTTTCAGGCTAAAGCAGCACTAGGACAAAGTGTCGATCCTACACACGATAGATTAAGTATGTTTTTTTTATAAAACTTTCATTCTATGAATAAGATAATATAGAATAGTCATTAAAAATATTATTTCGTATGTCTTTTTATTGTAGAAAATTTACAACGTTCAGTCAGTGTTGATCCATTGCAATTATATACAGAGCGAATAACACCTAGAAGACCTTTAACACCAAATCTAAGTGTTGATATGTCTAATGTTCCCCAAACACCACCACCATCAACACCATCAACACCATCACCTTTGGCTACCGCACCACCTCCACCTCCACCACCACCACCACCACCACCCTCAACACCAGCACCTCCACCTTCGGCTGGTGGTGATGATCGAGCACAATTATTGAATTCAATCACAGATTTTAGTCTCGCAAAATTGAAGAAAGCTAAAACTAATGATCGTAGTGCACCGAAATTCAAATAAATACATCTATTACGCACATACTTTTTATAATCTAATTCATTTTTCTTTTTTTTATTACTAAAATGCATGTGAAGAGCTTTTTTTATATGCTCGTATTTAGTCAATAGATAGCATATATATTTTTCTGAATATTGTATCTTCTTTCAGTTTTTTTTTTAATCATAAGATATTATTCATTGTGATTTAATTATTAATGACATTTTTAAATTAAATAAAACAAATCAGAAATTATGTCTATTAATTGTTGTACAATTATATATTGGTATTCATTATTTCGATTTACGTATTTGTCGTACAATAGATATAAATTTATCTAAAAAAAAGTCCATTTATATTTACACATGATTTATTAGGTGGATTAGTTCGTGATGGTCTTGAAGAAATAAATAAATTTTTAAATCAATATACAAAAGAAATTATTTTATTAGATTTTAATGATCAATATAGTCATGTACAATTAATTGAACTTATATATGAAATATTTGGAAAAATAGAATGGTTTATAAATTGTCAACGTAATCCATCATTAATTAATATTATTATTTGTGATTTTGTTGATGAACAATTTACAAATAGTGTTATTATGTTAAATTATAAAACATCTATGGAAACTAATCTTACATCTTCATAATATTTTTTTTCTTCAGTTTTTGATGTATTGATATTTTAATAATAAATTTTTTTTTTGCCAATATTAAATCAATCTACTGATATTAATATGATAAATATTTATAGGAAGAACGAACAAGAATCATTCTCTATTCATTTTTTTCTTCAGCATTCGACTTTTTTTTTTGTCATGCAAAAATGTTAATCATCAATGTGTGATAGTTAACACTTCCTATAAATATTACGCATATGTTCCAAACAAGTTTGTTTGTTGTTGTTTTTTTTTATATTCGATGGTAAGACAAGATGCCTCCTATGAGTAACCTATTACTCTTGTCAATATTTTTATATATGCATGAATGCTTTTATCATTACAGTTAATTACTTATTGATAAATGTTAATAGTAATGTTTTCGAAAGTTAATTTATGGTATAAAAATTTTAATAAAAAAAAAATCTGTTTATCTATTATTAAAAATGAAGTTACATGGGGAATAATTGTTATATTTTGTTGTACTATTTCATTGATTATTATTTGGGCTTCAAATCGTCCTATTGATTGGCAAAAATATAAAGATCCTTATCATGAACAAGGTCTTATTGCTATAATTGGTGGTATATTTGCTCTTGTAGCAATATGTATGTCATTTGTACAAATAATTCAACATTTTTTTCATAAAACTCATCATCAATCACAAAAACGAATTATGCGTATTATAGCTATGGTACCATTATATGCAATAACATCATGGATATCACTTTTATATAATATATCAGCTATTTATATGGAATTTATAAAATCTTGTTTTGAAGCTTATATTATTTATTCATTTCTTTTATTATTAACAAAATATCTTGGTGGTCATCGTGGTGTTGAAGAAGTTATTTTAATACAAAATTATATTAAATTACCATTTCCATTTTATTGTATTAAACCAAAATCAAGTTTAAAATGGGTTTGGTATTTTAAAATTGGTCTTTTACAATATACATGGATTAATCCAATATGTTCAGCTATTGCTGTTATATTAAATTTAGCTGATATTTATGATAATGGAGAATGGAAATTTAATAGAGGTTTTCCATATATAATTATTATTATTAATATTAGTCAAACATTAGCTTTATATAGTTTAGTAGCATTTTATGAAAATGCAAAAGAACCATTAAAACTATTTAAACCTTTACCAAAATTTATTATTATTAAATTAATTGTTTTTTTTATTTTTTGGCAAACTGTTTTATTGAGTGGTTTAGCAAAATTGGGTATATTAAGAAATACAACATGTGATACAACAATGAATACATATTGTAATGGATTAACAACAGGATTTACAGTTGAACAAGAAAAAATTTTATTAGAAAATATATTAATTTGTGTAGAAATGTTTTTTTTTTCAATTGCTCATCATTGGATATTTGGTTGGAGACAATATGCTGATGGATCATTTAAAGAATTAATGGAATCACGTTATCGTCAAATGAATAATAATAAAGAAGATACAGAACCAGATTCTTTTATTACATGGTTATAATTTATTTGAATTTTTTTTTTTTGTTCATAGAGATAAAAAGAGTTACTGATTATAATATATTATTTTCTATTTTCAATATTATTATAAGAGTTGAATCGAATAAGATAATTGATGAGCAGCTCTAAGTTTAGATCAATGCGATAGCTTCTTTATTCGTTAATATTATTAAGCATTATATTTTTCATAAATATAATATAGAGTTAAAATCTAAAATTAATTTGTTATATCTTTTAGAAGTTCAACGATCATTTGATCTTAATATTATAACATTCTGTAACTGAACTACAGCAAAATGATAGCATTTTTTTCGTATATACTACATAGATATTGAAATATTTCTTTTCTATTGAGTATTTACAATATTTATAACAAGTTTACGAAGTTATCTCTGGTTTCGAATAATGAATTCTGACAATCATTAATTTTGCTTGATGATAAAGAGAAATATATTTTTTATTTTTTTATTTGATCAATACTATATAATTACTGTTTTTTTTTCAGCTTTTAGAGAATATAGCCATCCGCTTAGCAAACAAGTCATTAATCGTATTTATAGTTCCTTGTTGATTTGAGACTATGATATCAAATATCAGAATTATAATTCTTTTTTCATATCTATAAATTAATAAGCGTATATTTTTGAATGTCAATTTACGTTATATAATTCATATTAATTTTTTCATAAACTAATGATATTTATTTTGAATAAAATAGTTCTTAGATTTAACTGAACATTTTAATCATATTGATCAATAAGTACTAGATGTACTGTGCAATAGCCATATTCTAAATTGTCCTCATATATTCAGAATATTTAGTATTATATGATTTATAATTAAATAATTGAGATAAGCTTTGATCTTGTGCTTTTTTTCGTGATTACAAAGAAGTTGTATATGATATATAATTTATAATTACGAGAAAGATTTATCTTTAACATTTTCTGTTAATTAGAAGTCTTATCTGAGTTATAATTTATAATTGAAATACAACAGTATGATTTTGTCTTGTTGACATTTTAACATCATTCAAAAAATTCTTTATCATACTAGATCTCAAATGAGACAGTTGCTCATCATTCACATCTTGTATTCAATATTTTAATAAATTAAATTAACTTTCTAAATTGTATAATCTATCTAATATTGTTTTCAATAAAATGTCATTTAATAATGAAACATTATCTGTTAATATTACTTCAACAGCGAGCACAATAATCATCGTTCTAGATCTTGTATTTCAACGATTTGTTAGTAAACTTCCTTTAATAATTACTATACTTGGTATTATTGGATTCATTGGTAATTCTGTTACTTTTCTTCAACCTACTCTTCGACAGAATACTTGTTGTATCTATACTTTGTGTGGTTCATTTGTTGATTTGATTAATCTTTTTATTAATCTCTTTCCACGTTATACAAATCCAACAGCAGGAAATTTAAACGTAATACCTAATCGTTTACTTTGTAAATTGAAAGTGTTTGTTTTATTATGTTTACCACAGTTGTCTATGGATTTGTTAATTATGTCTTTAATTGATCGGTATGCTTGCACCTGTGATCTCACATCACCGATGCGCTATCTTTTACAACTCAAAATGGTTCCATGGCTAATTGCAATAACTGTAGTCATCACTTGTCTTATTTCAATTTACTCACTTATTTTAAATGATTTCATACCCGGTTTAGGATGTATCGCTACACGACCCACAGTGGTTTCTATATTGTATACTATTGTTCAAGGTATTCTCACACCAGGATTAATGTTGATACTTGTATTCCTTATATATCGAAAATTCAAGCAAAATCGTCAACGTGTGGTAAGTATATGATAAGTTTAGTTTATTCTTCAAAAACAATTGTTATCTCATTTTAGACTGTAGTGACAGTGACAAACGCACATCGTTTTCGAAATCAACTTCTTGTTATGGTCTTTGCTCAAGCTTTAGTAACGTGTGTTCTTGCATTACAATGGATCATTATGTATTGGTACTATTTGGCAACTCAATATGATAATAAAACTGCTGAAGGATGGGCTATTACTTCTTTTGCTTTTTCTCTTACTAACAATTTATATTATTTGATCAATGTAAGATCGTTTTATTTATCTACTTTGACATCGCATCTATTTCGAGAAACACTCATTAAAGCTTTACTTAAATTATTACCTAGAAGACTATATTATCAATGGTACATTAGAAATCATAATGTCTCAAGCGTAATTGGTACGGGAATCAAAAGAGAAGAAAGACCACAACATCAACTTTAACTTTTTCAGTATCAAAAAAAAATAATTTTAAAAAACTTTCATACATTTGTTTGTTTATTCGTCGTTCTTTGTTGTTTTCTTCGTTATTTTAGCTATTTCATTCGTTTGTGTCATTGTTGTTATAATTCTTTAAATCGTGGATATGAATAAATCAAAAGCAATTTTAGTCAAACTACTTTTTCACTATTTGAGTTATATACATAGCTACACACTTTTTCTGAAGTATTATACTCGTTTCTAGAAATATTGTCCGATGACAAACAGAACAAAGGTGTACATATTGTGAAATTCTTTCCTACTAGCATTGTAATATGACAATACCCTACATGCGTATGAATGATAGATCTTTCATTAGGATAAACAAAGCAATAGTTTTAATGTTCATAGGCATCAATGAAAAAGTGATTGAAATAAAGTGCACGATTACAATAATTATATGTGAGGAAAGAATATAAACTTTCATCGAAAGAAAAGCATCCATCCTGCACGTTCTCAAAACTATCAGAATCTTTCGATAAATAGCCTGTTGAAAACCAAACATACTGGATCACCGACATAAATTTAGTTCCTCATCGTTGACTATGTATTAAAGAATGCATTTTTAAGATATTATTTCGGGAAGTAATATCAATGGCTATACGATCACATATTTTCTGTTTAAAATATTTCCACTACCGAGAAAATAACGATCTAGTAGTTGAATGTCACTAGTTGTTTTAGCCTGCGTTTACATATGATATCTTCGGTAAAGACATTATCATATGTATTAAAATCTGTTTAATCAGACAATGACTCGAATAACAGCAAGCAATTTTCAGAGAAAATAATACCAGTAGAAAAACACTTCACAATATAGACACCTTTATTACGTCTGTTGTCAAACAATATTTCTAGAAACGAATATAATACTTCAGAAAACTTGCGTTCAACTATGTATATGACTCAAATAGTGAGAATTATTTTGACTATAAGTTTTGATTGAGTCAACCACAGCCAATAATTGTTCCATAGTTGTTATATAATCCTTGTTAGAGAGACTAGCTGTTTGCATAATGAAAAAATCGAGCTCGTACTTGTGCTCCCAAATTATTAGCTCGAATTGTTGCAAGAACTTACATGCAAACGAATACTTTAATAAAAAATAAGTTTCAATTAGAAGAACAAAGTTTTATAAAGCTAAAAATTTTAGAATATATGTAACTCAGATTGTTTTACACACTCTAAAAGTTTCACGAAATTTGAAGCTTTCTTGACAATTTTATGATTGAAATATAGGCTCATTGCGGAATCACAAAAGATGGACCATGCCTTTGAATCTTATGTAAAGAACTGAAAAAGTTAGCTAAACTATCTGCTTATGTAGTAAGATTTTTGTGTTACAGCTATAAATAATTATCTGATATCTTTATCCTACTGAGAATTCTGAACTGTACGAAAGTACATATCTGATAACTTCAGGAAACATAAGATATTTGGTGAAAACTGGTAATAGTTTTAATTTTGCCACGTCCACGTGACATGAGATATGAATCATTCCTTTCTCTACTCGCCTTCTAGCATGTTTGTTCTTGCACCATTAATACATCATCACTGTTGAGTCACCCTCTCTGTACATACTTCTTATACGTAGCGCAACGTGTGCATGTGTTCTCTCATTTCTCATTCACATTCGAACGTATTCTCAAAAGCTTTGATTTAAATAAGAACACAACATTACACACTGCCG